>JAECUM010006679.1:0-20963 GCA_016617855.1 Megalonaias nervosa | reverse complement strand
CCCAAGTTATCTTCCTGGCTCAACCGCAAGGAATTTTCTTTCTGTGTAAAGTTAAATTTTCTGTAATTAGGCAGTGAGAAATTTCCTCAGATTTGTTTTTTCCACCATCCATTTATTTTTCATAAATATAATTTGAAGTTATTCAAAATCATGTTACAGCTAATTTGTGTTCTGACTTTTTCTTACCGTAAACTTATGATGGAAAATGAGAGCATATGAAACATGAAGTAAAACATTTGAAATATTCATTTAAAATCCAGCACAATTTAAATGGAAACCAATTTATGCTCAAGATACGAAACAGAGAAAGTTATAATGACGTTTATTAGAACGAGCAGTATAGGTGGAGATGAAATAATAACGGATCTGTTAGTAACTGACATAAAGAAAACAGAAAAACATTACAATAAATGCATGAAACAAATAGAGCCACATAATAATTTAATTGCCAAGAGTTCGAGTTTTACAAGTAATGAATCAAAACATAAAATAAAATAGACGGTTTTAAATCTCGCTGTTTCATTAGTTCTGAAGAAGATGGTTAAAATCAGAAACACTGGAAGCGTGAATGACAGGTGTAGATAATTCCTTGTGCTTATTTTGGGTTTTCTGATAATGAGTAACCGAAATAATGGTATCACTGGTCAGACATTATATACCAAAAAGCTAGTGAAGACAGATCTAAAATCGATATAAGTGCCCTCAGAAGGAGTAATATTGAAGCAAGTAAGAAACAGAGACTTTTAAATCTTAATGTTATTAGTGATGAGATTTGAAATCAAATCATTTAATCTGCCTTACCTGCTTCTTTTTACTAATTAAATTTGCCATATAGCATACAGTCCCTTTTTGGCAATATTTGCGATTGTCACTGGGACAAATGCGTCGATTACAAAGCATCCAGTTGTCTTTATGATGTTTTGGCGCAGTCTACATTATTTTGCAGTTTTACAATATTTTGATTCCCGAATTTGTTTGGCTTATGTTTCCTAATTTCAGTATATGTACTTTTAATGTTATTAGCTTGAACCTAATGAAAACAGAGGTAATCCTAACCTAACTGATATACCACCCGTAAATAATCTGATACCATTTGACATCATGTAATCTTATTTTAACTTTGTTTGTAATTCGTTCAAAATTACCAATTAGAAGAAATTTGACGATGATCTGGATAATTTAGCAGATCTTGCATTGATCAGTACCTCATATATTTTAATTTGTTCTCTATCCTTTTAATCCAAATATCTGTCACTTTCTGATTTTCAAATTATCTTGTTCTAAGGAACATTTGTTATACAACTTTCAACTAATTTCTGTCCTCGTCTTCTTCAGTGCTACATTTTCTTATTGTTCTCTTCTGCGAAACTTAATTATTGTTCAAATTGTTTTGATTCATTTAAATAGTGATGAATGGCAGAATGTGGTTATAGAGATTTTTAAGAGTTTGATAAGCCGGTTTATGATTCAGATGAACAAATTACCGATGGAATAATAGTAGTATATGGGGACGATAAAGCGACAATGGAACTTTAATGTTAAAACTGAGTGCTTGCCCTATGGCGACAAGGGAATTTAACATGGGTGGGACTGTATAGCGACAATGGAAATTGAACATAGTGACAAGGGATTGGGACTGTCTAGCGACCACGGTGCTGGCTACTGGGAAAACAATGGTAACAATGTTGCAAGGGGCTGAGCTCAATCGGGCAGAACAGTGTTGCAAGGGGCTGACCTGAATACGCGCTACACTAGGGACAAATACAATAGAGACAAAGATATAGAGACATGGTTAGAGACATAGACATAAACATACATAGATTTATGGACATAAATCTAACAATAAACTATACAACCGACTAAAAAATAATCTAGGCAAGAGAGAATAGGTATCTTTTCGAGACAGGTGCGGGGCCTTGAAAAGGGTCTTTGCTTTTCGTCTAATGGTTGTCATTCCTTCTACTCCACCAGTTTCTCATTTTATCCAACACATTTTTCCTCTTCTTTCTTTCATGCTCCTTCTTCTCCTTCTTTTCCTTCTACTCATCCTCCTCCTCATTTTTCTTCTCATTGTCTTCTTCTTCTTTTTCACCTTTGCATTGTAGGTTTTGATTTGTTCATTTTCTTCATAGTCCTCCTTCTCCTCCCCTTCCTTTTTGATAAGGTCCCTTAATATGTCCTTTCCTCTCCTTAAATTATTAATTTCTATCTTCAATCGGTGGGAGCTATAAGAACCATACTCCATTCTGACTAGCATCGAAAGGATTGGCAGTGACGGCTCCGTTGAGGATTTCGTTGCTAACGATACCAATTATTAAACGTTTGGGTAACTGCCCTTGGAACAGACGATCTTCGATCTTGGATCGGAGTCCAGCGGCAAAGGTGAAGGCTTTCACTTCCACACGTCGTATCTGATAGTTGGCGGTCGTTCTGCTCAAAGTGTGACTGATGTCGTTTCCCACTTTAGGGACACTTCCACGCGTTCATCCAGATGGTTTTGTACTCGTTGGCATGGGCCATCAAATGGAAATCGGTACTGCTGCAATTCAGTCTCAGGCGGATATCCACCCCGTTCAGCAAATACTTTTCCTGCAACCACATGTCCAAATGCAAACGATCCATCAGTTCGTCCTTGCATGATTTTCTTTCGACGGTCGTCAAAGCCCACATTGTGAGGATCGTCATCTGCTGATAGGACTGTGTCGTTAAATTTGTACTCGCCTGCTGTGTCAGGTTTCCATACCACGAAAGCGTCCAGATGAGTGTTCTTGGCCTCTTTTCCGTACGCCAAGAGATTTTCTAGGTACGCTTGGTAAGGGTAAGTATCCATGTCGATACTGACTAGTTTGTTATTCAAGTACAAATCCACTTCGCTGAACAAGGAATGCATGAAATTGTTTACGGGAGCAATTCTAGCATGGCTGCCGGAGCGGTGTTGACCGTTTTGATCACTTGGATTTCAGGTACAAGTAACTACTATTCAGATCAATGTAATCTTCGGGCTGTCCTTTGATTTCAAATTCGATGGGGTCTGAGGTCGTCAAAGAGGAGATGGTATGAAATTCAGCCCATTTTGATTCTTGCTTCGTCATCATAGTGGGTGGCATGGCAGTCAGATTCAGTTCTGACTTGGAACATTCGCAAGACTCCCGGAGCATCACTTTTTCTCTCTGTTATTTAATAATCAAAAACGTCTAATTCTCGGACGGTTCTTCTTTTCTCTATCTTTTTAGCTCTGTGTGTCTGAAGCCCTCTGGATGAGTGTCTTTGTCGTCTCTTTCTGCCTTGTCCTTGCTGTGGTGTAAGGGAAGCAGGAATGCCTGACTTGGCAGCGTCCAGTACATTTATAGGAGTTTGTCGTCGGCAAAAATTTCTTTTACAGTTTGAAGCAAGACATTTTTGCCTGCCCTCAAAAGGTTTCTTTGGGGTTTTGTTTGTCGATGATGACATCTTGGAGAAAAATTCTTTGCCTTGCATCAATGCTGCATCTTTCAAGGCGTGCAATCTTCGTGTCACCAACGGTTTCAAAACGGGGGCCGCCGAACGAAAAACCGACTTCATCATATCTCCTAAACCATGTCCTCGCTGTCAAGCGACTCCTCGGTACACAGGATACATGACTTACAAATCGCTAGAGAATCGTTTTCGAAAATGGAGTTTCACTGTGACTTTCCCTTTGGAGAATGGAATATTTTTGTCCCAGATCTCCTTTTATACCAATGTTCACACTGTTGAAATATGACTTACGGACGGTCAAATAGTGAGGAATAACTCGCAATAACGGTGCGAATGTGTGTCCCACCACGTTGTACTCCACCACATCATAGTCCACAAAGATCAAATTTAATACTTGGTTCAGTTCGACAGGGTGACGAAACAACTTCGAAAAATTAAGTTGTTTGTGATGAGTGGTATGAGTGGTCCCTTGATCATCTTGAGGTCTCCACCCAAAATGTCAAATAATTCAGGACAAAATGTAATGGACATCGTTTTGGCATCCGAATATTTCCGACGAGCCACTTTATGCTACTCGATCGTGACACATCGTTTTGTTTTGTCCAAGGATTTACCAAACAACGCATTGAATTTGGAAGCAATCGTGTCCACTAGATGTTGACCGTTGAAATAATAGCCTGCAGGAATTTTCAACATATAGATGTACCGTGGGGTATCGGGTGACACTGGTCGTTTCATAGAGGAATCTACAGTTTCGTTTTCATTCAAGTATTGTTGCACATGGTCGTTCAGAACGTCGACCTGAAAAGTGTTTTGATTTTCAGTGATGTTTTTAATTTGTGTAGGTTGAATTATTTCGACCAAAGCCACTTCCTAGTGAGCTTCGTGATCCAATTGGATGGCCTGAGGTAATTTGGCCGTGAAACAGCACAAAGTATTGTGGGGAAACACATCCATGGAACTGTCACTGTGTAAAGTTAAGTAAAATTGGTTATTCATAATTCCAGAGTTCTGCTGTCCGAGGGGTCACTCGAGAGCACAGGAGTGTCCAAAAGAGTGTTATTGTTATTTTGGTAGTGACTGTTGTGAGGGTGACGAACGCTGGTTGCAAGACTCCCGTTGTTGCCGTTAGAGTACTTCAGGGAAGGATTGGTAGAAGGTAACCGATGCAACTGCCCAGTAAAATGGTCCACAATTTGTTTGTGTACTTGTTGCAAACTCAAATTGGCAATGGCAGCACTTATGACACAACACACCACAAAGATTTGGCAGAAAAGATGATTTGCGTTTTAGGCACACGTTCTCCACACCACACCTACAAGGGTTGCTTTTGTAGATCTTGCAGAGAAGAACTCGGAGAAAATAGTACTTTGACCTCTCTGACATGTCGTTTTCCCACTTTTCGGGTTTTTTGATCGAGAATACTTTCAATGTCGTACACTTCGTCTTATTTTTTGGTCACACGTTGTAACTCGGGCAAGTAGAACGTTCTTTTTAACACTTCCCCGTTCATGTCTTCTAATTTATAGACGGCATGATGATGACAAGGCACTCGTCCAGTGACACGAAACAATTCGGTGGTCCAGTTGGGTCAGTAACCTTTGTCGAAAGTGCGTTTGGTTTTCTCAATGTGTATCCAATTACCTGTAGTCAACACTCCACCTCTCTTGGGGACAGCCACAGTCGGGGACGTACCAAACAGGCGCTCAAAGACAGTCAATTCGTTGTCGGGAGTCACTTCTTCCGGGGCACATCCGATGCTCCGATGGCAAGATTGCTTGTACGCTTGGACCATGCGCGGTAAGACGTCGATGTACTTGAGAGTGTGTTGATGTATACAATATTTCCACATAGTTTCATTCAAGGTGCGTTGAAAACGTTCCACGATGATGGCTTTGGTTTTGGGATTCTTGGTGGTGAAAAAAAAATGAATGTTTCGTTTCTTTAATTCTTTTTGAAAAGCTTGGTTCAGAAATTCGGTGCCTTTGTCGGTTTGCCATCGAAGAGGGTGACGACCACTTTGTTTCAACACCAGTCTGAGGGCTCGCACTAACTCAGTGCTCGATTTGGAAGTCAATGGCACGACGCAGGCAAATTTAGAAAAGACGTTGATGACACAAAACAAATCTGTGTAACCACGATTGTAGGTGGCCAAATGAGACATCGGCTAAATCGGCTTGCCATTTATGATCGTTCCCAATACTCCTTTCACCAAGGGTGAACGGCAGGTGCACAAATCCTCCGCGTTGTACCATCATCTTTTTCTTTTGACGAATTGGTATTTTCCTTTTGACCATTTGGCGAAGAACGTGTTGATGCTTGGCTAAGCATTCTTTCTGATGCTGAGACAAAGGTATCGTTCCTTTCAAGACATTCAGGCAACATTCGCACACGGTATCGGCGACATCTTTCGAGGCGGTTTGAATGAGTTCTTTTCGCATGGGTAGAGGGCCTTTGGACAGAACTGACAACACGTCCTAATATTTGGCTAAACGAGGAGGCAGTCTTTGTCTTTCCTTTCCTTTTGCGACAGAAGAGGGCTGCTTGTGTGCACTTCTGTTAGGTGACATCTTTTTGCGTTCAGGAGCACAAAAACAAAAATACCCATCGTTTCCCCCGGGTCTTTTTTATAGTGGTGGAATGCGTCACCACTGATTGTCGGCCCGTCGTATCATTTTCATGGCAGGCATCACTCGACGTTGAGGGGTTCGCAACGGTCTAAATCAGGACAGTTCTTGTTTGGATAAATCCAGTAAACTCAGTAACATACCAGATTTCTCTTAGACCTTGATTTTGGGGGAGGGTACTTTGTTAGCAGCGGCCGCAGCAGCTAAAGAGGAAGAGGGTGTCACCGCTGGAGGAGAAAGTCTTGGAGACACAGGTTTCCATATTTTCATCAAATTAGGAACGCCGTGTCTCAAATTAGGTTTGGCTGGCATCACAAGCAACGGAGACTTGAAAGAACCTGAGGCTACAATAGTCGCAGTCACCGTCTCTGCAGGTCGTGGCTTGGGGATGTAAGGTTGATTCCTGGCCGCAGTGTTCCTCTTGCAGGTAGAAGCTGATTTATGGGGTCTATTCTTGGGACTTTTCTTTTTCTGGGGCTGTGACCTGGTCTTGAGACCACTGCTCTTTTTCTTCTGGCTACGTTTAGGTCGGGGAGTGTTTCTTTTTCTTGTGGATGACGTTTGGGGCATTGGGATCCCCATTTAAGAGGGAGGGAATAATGACACCTCCTAGAGAACCGTTGCCTCCAGGTTTCGAAATGATTTGCTTTTTGGTTTGTGTGTCGATGCAAGAACCGGCTAGTTGCGTCAAGGCTACTTTGTTTCTGTCAAAAAAGCGTTTCGTTTGATGAGGGATGTGAATGATAACTTGAATTAATTGACGTGCTGTCACCGTAAACCATCGTAAGACTTCTCTGCGACTGGTTTCTAAGACACGAGCACGTATTTGTGGATTTTTTCGCGACTGATGCCGCACAAGGCACGAATCAACTTGACGGAAAGATGAGACTGAAGGGACGTCATGTTGACGATGTGTGAGACGGACCAAAAGTGTCCGAGGTTTTTGCAGATTTTATTTTAAGTCGATGGGACGTGTATAGACCCTCCGTCTTGGCACCAGTGGTGAAACAGATGGGTACGAAATCGCAAATAATCGGGGATAGTGGGCTTTAAATCCACGAGTAAATAGGCGCGAGAGGTTTGAGTGTCATCGAGGTACGCACGAGTCAGCCAAGGAGTTCCTAACTGTTTGGCTAACACTTGCACTTGCGATTTATCTCTAGGACTTTTAAACAAGACCACGTAATGAGCATTGAGAATGATGATGCGATGGGCTTTACTTTGTTGAAACAAATTTCGGGTGATGTAAATGACACTGGCATTATGATGATCACCTTTGCGCATAAACCAGTTTAATTTCTTCTTCGTCTTCTCCTAACATGTCGTCGAAGATGACCAGATGAGTTTGACTGGGTTCAGACACGATCCCGTCGTCTTCGCCAGGAATGCCTTCCACAAACACAATGGAATCTCCTTGACTTTCTCGCAGGAGACTGCACGCCGATTGCCACTCTTTGTAACACCACACGATACGTTGAGGTGGACGATCGATCAAATGATTTTTATGTTCGATCAAACGTTTTACAAATTCGGTTCTTCATAAATGCGTTCTCTCAACTCCAAAGACAAGCAACGAATGTTCTCTTGTAAAGTATCCATGAAGAGATTACTAAGGTCGTCCCACTAAACGTAGGTAGTGACAGTGCGGAGACCATTGAGCATGTTTCAGGTAAGATGAATCTTTCTGCTCCCACTCGTAAAGTGACACACCGCAACTGAAGCACTTGACTTTATCACCTTCGCCCAAGTAAATAAATTCTGCTCTTGCTAATTCTTCGGGGCTAGGTCTTCCCAGATATGTAGGCCACTTTCCTTGAAAGGTTTGGAAACGACTTTCAAAGTCGCAGTTTTCAGACAAACGCACAGGGAACAAATATTCTTTTTTCACAGGTTCATTTCGATGAAGAGGTGGTAATACATTAAATAGTTTGCTCAGGCATGGATAACATCCGGAGAGTGTTAGCTGCACGGTGGTATGACGTTGAGGATAAAAACCAGTAAAGAGTCCACGATAACTAGTGGCATCGTATCATGCAGGTTTGACACGCACAGCATCACTTTCTATGGTAAGTGTAGTAGTAGTAGTAGTAGTAGTAGTAATAGTAGTAGTAGTAGTAGTAGTAATAGTAGTAGTAGTAGTAGTAGTAGTAGTAGTAGCAAAGTTTCCATGATGTTGTGCTGAATCACTGAGGTCACAGCGCACGGCATCCCTGCAATCGCAAGGCACAGCATCGCACTCCACTTGAGAATCACCGAACTTGAATTGTGTCCGTTCAAAAGATTTATCTTTATCTTTATCGCTTGGCAATTGCAGTCACAATGAACTCGGTCTTGGACGTTTTCCCTTTTTATATGCTGACCAATATCGACCTGTCCGTAACGTAAAGTGAAGTGGTTGGGAATCCGCACTCGCTTTGGTACACGATTTGATACAGTTTTTCCAAAGGTCGACTGACAATCTGGTGTGTGGCTAAACGTACAAAGGTGTGAGGCTCGTAGGTGATTACTTTAAAATGTTGATCTCTCCAGACTTCAATTCTTCTTTCAATACCCCAAGTTCACCACTTGACTCGTGCGATGATTTAGAGTCAATCCTTTCACTTTACACTTCTCCTTGTTTGTCCCGGTATTCGTAACCGTAATGTTTAGGAC
This sequence comes from Megalonaias nervosa, assembly GCA_016617855.1. Classification (NCBI taxonomy): domain Eukaryota; kingdom Metazoa; phylum Mollusca; class Bivalvia; order Unionida; family Unionidae; genus Megalonaias; species Megalonaias nervosa. The sequence continues at coordinate 12,228 of JAECUM010006679.1, read as the reverse complement.
CGCCACTTGTCAGGCTCCTAAACGGTCTCCTTCAATGTCAGGGTGACGGTGACCAAGGCGATCGATATAGACGCAACTGTCCGTGTCAAAATACAGCTCACGATCTCCTGACAGTTCTAAAGCTTCATACAATTTTAAGCGAGCATGGGCTGTCACGTATGCTGCAACGATGACATTTCCAAATTCGCTGGCCTGTACAAAGTCTAGTTCTTCTTCGTAAATTGACCAGGATTAAGTCCTCATGAAGGACGTCCACGTGTTTCATGTATTTGGTTTTGTCAGGAATCATCTGGAAGTATCGGTAAGGTTCTGTCAAATGCTCCGTCTTGGGTAAACAAAGTCGTTGTGCCATTTTGCCCCACAAACAATTTAACATCACTTTGGCAAACGATCGTCGACCTTCGTTTTTCTCGATGTGATATGAAGTGATGCCTTCTTGCTCCAAGTATTTCTCTTTGAATTTCTTTTGGTCTTCGGAAGTGTGACCCCAGGAAGGATAGCCACTCGCTTCTTGTTTCAGTTTCAAAAAGGCATTAACCTAGTCTGCGCAAATGCCTTTCTGAGTCTCGTCGCTCTTGTGCTACTGTTCTGTCTTGGAAAAGTGGTAAATTTCGTACACTTCTAACAATTGGTATTCCAGGTCCAGAGCTTTGAACAATTCGACGCTGACCCAAGTTTCTGTCAAGGCGCGTTCTTCCTGGGTGTGCTGACAAGGTTGGTTTTGGTTGCAAGCTTCGGCAGAAGTACGGCACAAGGGAAACATCCGTTATCCTTGGCAATGGTGATGCTAAACGGGATCATACAAGTCCGTGGGAGGCAAGACTTTACATTTAATCAATCCTTCTTATTGTCAAATGTTTTCCCTGTCGATGTGTCCGTTCAGCTATTGTGGGTGCCCTGCGAGAAAGTGACAGTATTTGCACATGTAAGGATACAGCAAACACACGTTCAAGTATTTGATTTATTCTCCTTTCTGTTCGTCACCGTGGTACAGCAAACAGGTGGCATTCGTCCGTCCTCAGTACAAACTGTGCCGCGGGTTCAGAGAGTCCACCAACTTGTAACTTTCCACGATACGCTTAAATTCCGGATCGGTTTTCTTACGGTGATCGTCTTCGTGTTCCCACATTTCCACGACCTGGTATCCTTGCTGTTCTAACTTTAAGCATCGTACAAGTCTTCCATGGTACGTTGTAAAAACGGATTTTTAGTGTCACGTTGAGGGTAGCAGATCGGACATTCGTGAAATAAGCAACCATTAAACTCGTACTCGATCTTAGGGATTTCTAAGTCCCAACCATCCACCGAATATGTTCCGATGGTCTTTTCACCTCCTCCGTTTCGGGCGTGTTGGATCCATTTGTCTTCCTTGTCGCACAAGTAATGTAGCCAGCGTAGAGTTTTGACCGACTATTGACGTTTGATAAAATTGGTCGTTTGAGGGCGTGTGACAGCCAGGGTCTTCTCGGGCATGAATCGTTTGCGGTACACTGAGGAACACGCTTTGGCAATGGTGGAGGGTTTTTTCAAAGGGTCCATCCCTCCGTGCTCCATGAACAATTCTGGAAATTTTCCACAGCATTGCCGTAAAACTTCCACGTCGGAACGACATTACTTTAACATTTCTTCCTGAAAGTTGAAGGGGTTCGAAGCGTGAGTTTGGTCCCAGGCGTAGAAAGCTTTTTGTTGTTCGGTACGTATGTTGTCGTGGTCCTAGTGGTGAGCATCAGGCAAATGGGGTAGAACGGTGTGTTGATTGGCTTCGGTATTGAAAAAGTGCGGAAAATAGCCTTTGGCCATTTCTGTCATTCCAAATGTTTTAGGCATTCGACTCAAAGACATGGCCAAGTAACTCATCGAATTTTTTAACTGCACTTGTCCCACTTGCAAGGAAATGGGCATGGCTCCGTTCAAAGTCACTTTAGGATGTTCGGTGCTTTCTTGCGTGTAGTATTTCAGAAGAAACTGTCCATCGTGTCCCGAGAAATTGTAAACCATTACCGTGGCATAGCGATGGCAATCTCCGTAACGTTCAATGTCATCTTGACTCCACGTATCGTCGATAGGGTCTAAGATCCGTTGGGCAAGATTGGTCAGCGTGTTAGGTCCCCGAAAGATTTTTTCACGTCCTCTAGGAATCTTGCTACAGTGGATGCAATGATAAAAGATCGCTTCTTGGATGCACTTCTCGCACGCTCGATGAGCCACGCAGAAATTTGGAATGTGAATGCCGGTTTTTTGCATGCATTCGAAATCGATAAAGATGAAATTCCATTTCTTCTGGTGATCATCGTCTTTCTCCTCCTGTTGGGGTTGGTACTGTTGAATGCAGCATTCGTGTTCCAAGTCCAAGTATTATTTCTACCATCAATTTATGTACCTGCAATCTCATGATGATGAATTTTAAAGTTAAAACAGATTATGTTAAAATTTTTGAGATTAACATTTGATGTGGGGTTCGATTTAAAGTTTATCATGAGGTAATGGCAGTACGCATAATCAATAATTTTCGTATTAGAAGATAGAGGTGAAACCTATACCCAGTCGGCGATAGAGTCCTTCGTAACTTACTCCCCCCACACACACACACACACTTAAAAACGAAGCGCTCCAGATTTCTCTGACATAAAGCAAAATATATAGAAGATTATATAGTGCTATCCCTGGATCCCATGCACAGAAACATGCATGATAATAAGAAGGGAACTTATAACTGAGAAAGAAATATTTTCATACAGAATAGAGAGAGAGAGAATTCTAAATTCGTTCCCTACAGAGGTTCAAACCTGATACCCCTATTATTTGCACCCATCGCCTATCATGTACCCAATAACCTCTCTATAAAAAGGATATCTTCCAAAGGTTATTTCATTTGCTTAGTTATACTGGGTATAGTAGGAGTTATAGGGCATTACCAACATAATGTCACCTTCACAGGGCATTACCAACATAATGTCACCTTCACAGGGCATTACAACATAATGTCACCTTCACTTTTCGGGACTGCAAACTGTATAACAACATCCTCGCGCCATCAAAGATAATAATACAACCCTCATTAACGAACTATCTTTCTTACAATTTTAGATAAGCCATCTTTCTAGACAGACAGTTAAGAAACATAGCAAGAAATGCAGTAGGCATATTACTTCCTTTTCATATAAGTCTATACTACACTTTATAACTTTGCTCCTACTCTTTGTCTCAGCTTGCGTTGTATAAATGGATATTTATAAATGGCTGGAGATGAAAATGAACTGTCTTTTAATAAACCATTCATTGTTCTCAAGACTTATTTTCGTTGTAAAAAATGGTAAATTTGGTACAAAAATAAAACTTTTTTTCTCACTCGAAAGTGCAAGCCATCCACTTTGATTGAATAAAGTGCATGATCTAGAATTAAATTTATTGTGTAGAAAAGGTATTTCTAACTTATTCACAGTGAAATTGTGCTTGTCATTTTTTTGTCGCCCAAATCAACCAACTTTAGCTTAATCGAAGTGCAAGCCATAAACAAAGTTTGGTTAAGGTACCTGGTCCACAATTAAACTTCGTGTGCATAAATATTAGGCTTTGTTCGGTTGCAGTGATCCTTATGTTTGACTTTTTTACTCTATAAATCGACAGGCCCCATTCACACGCCATCAAGTTTGGTCCCGACACATGATCAAGAACTAAAGTTATTGTGAGGAACCATTTTTCTTCTTTCAGTCATACAGAATTTGACCATTGGTCTTTTAGCCACCATATCGATTGGCTTCTTTGCACCCAGGTACAGGCCGTCACCATAGATCAAGTAAGGTATGCGATCTAAATCAAAGATTATTGTATAAAAATCATTAATCTCTTTTTAGTCAGACTGACTCTGACCTTTGACTAATTAACTCCTAAATCGAGCAGTTTGTTTCTGTCCCAAATGCAAACAATCCGCAACGTTTGAATTTGAATAGTTTGGGAAAGTTCAGACTCACTAGGGCATTTTCTTTTTTATTTTTAAAATTGCATATTCCAAAATGCTAAAATTTAATTTAAGTTTTACTTCATTGCCTTAATATGAATGCCTTAATAGTGCATATTATCCTGTAAAGCCTGACTCCTCATATAATTAATGAACATCCTAGTAGTTTTCAATAATATACACCAAGCAAATCAGCAGTGTTTATTCTCGTATCGATAAATCAAGTATCAGCTGTGAAAAATGATTTATAGCTTGAAATAAAATAAGCAGAGCAGATGATGACTTAGCACATATATACAAGCAAATATGCAATACAATATGATCTAGTATCAAACTAATTAAAACTTCAACGCGAAAAGTAGACAGCATATTCAAAAGCTTCATCTTAACGAACTATCTTTTAATAGATCTCTTTCTGTACACCAACGTTCAAGTTTAATATTGATTGTGAACTGAGATGTACATTTAGCAAATTGAGCAAAACAAAAATTAAAGCAGAAAAAAATATTTTCTGGAAACGCATTCTCTTTCGAACTTCTTTGTAATTGAAGAAACCGCTTGCATCGTCTTCAAGTTAACAGTGAACATCTAAATGTCAGAGTCTTGACGATGTTTAACCAATAATAGAACCTACAAAATAAAAATGTTGAACTTGCATTATCAATCACATCATTGAAATGTGGTAACTGTATTACATCAACAGTAGTTTTTCTTCTGTCGTGCATAGCACTATCAGCCGTTTTTACTCTGCTCTGTTCTCTTTTTATCAAATCTTCAAACCTTGATTTGTAAAAATTTCATTATTTATTCCCTTATGTCTAAAATGCTTTATTCACTTTTCATTCTGGCGAGCTACTTTTACAAATCAGGACCTGTAGCTTTTACAAATTTGCAAATCAAATGTCATATCCATTGTGCCACATCTGATAAGCCTCCTGTAAATTATTTCCTCTGACGCATTTGTTCCCTCGTTCTAAATTAGAAAAACAAGATCACGTGTGTTTTTGCCTTTGCACTGTTAAGACCACTTTGGTTATTAGATCTTTTCCATTTCATAATGCTTTGAATGTTATTTTATTTCAATTCACCCTGAACAGATGTGAGAAATAACAATTGAATTCCTAGAAACACCTATCCTATAAAACTTATTACCCATTTTAACATCAGACAGAAAAATGTATTTCGACGTTGTTACGTATAATTCATTCCAAAAATGGCAAGCTATTTATATTTTACTATCGACTGTCCATTGGCTTTCAGTCTCTTACTTTTGTACAAAGTGCTCTTGATGCATTACATGTACAACAACCTATCAATGTGTTATTTATATTTAAGTTGTATTGTGTACTTGACTTTTGTCCGTAATTAAGGGTAGGAGTCTGAGTCTACCTGACAAATTATATGACTATTATAATATTTTAAAAATGTTTACTTGTATATTGAAGTTCTGAACGTTGGGGTTTCCCTTAAAAAGCATCATCTACCTGATTTGTGTCATATTGTTTACTAATCTTTCAGTAAAAGACATGATATTGTTTACCAGTTTGATATTTTCTTGGAAGCATACTTCTTTACACATTTGATTTGAAAATAACCCACATCAGGGGGACTTTGTTGTTTGATAAGTCAGATGACAGTTTGTATATTAGGGATATGGTGGGAAATTAATTATTCCTATCCTTAACTTCAGTTCTGTTCAGATATAGTTTGAGAGGACTCATTTATTTAAATTATTCATGGAATTACAAAGCAATCGTTGACTGTTAGGACTACAACACTGTTTTGAGATTACTATGAATTCATTCAAAGACATTCGAGAATACATCAATGTGATTCATTAGGACTCTTGACACATCAAATTGTTCATGACATAGTAAAGTCTGGGATTCATCCGGAACACTATACTTTTGAAGCTGTATGGAACGTTCAGGATTATTTGAGACTTAATTCATAAAAGCTGTAAGTTTCTTTTCAATTTTTACTTTGTTGAGGATTAAATTGTTTGTTGAATTTTATTAAACTTGTTGGTTTACTTCTTTCTGCTATTTAGTTTAAGACAATAGAGTCGTAACAATTGTTTCAGCTTAAATCAACGGTTCTTCATTATACATTTCACGGAAATTATGTTCATTATTTTTCCTCTTAATTATTCAAGGGACTCTGATGCAAAAGCATTATATAATACATAAGATAAGATAATCAGTTTCAGTGCTAAATTTCAGATCCTGTCTGTAATTTCCTTTATCACTTAATAAGTATTTAGAATCGTCATGACTTAAAATTCCCTTTCGTGTTTCAGTAGTGAGTTTCTTTGAATTAGATTTTATTAAAGGGTAGTGATCATTTATTGTTTCTCTTAACGAATAATTAGGATTATTTCTCACACCGTGCACTATCGTACCACGACTTCTCTTAGCCTTTAGATCCTATTAAATTCATTTTCTATAATTTCTTCTAATCGCTAAATATTTTTAGCAAATCAAATTTAAGTCTCGATTCTTTCGATTCTTTTCTTTCCTAGCTTGAACAAAACATTCATGTTCTTTATTGTTGCGGGTACATCACATGTTTCAAAAATGGATTTTTACTGTGGATGGTTCACAACTGAAACCTAATTGATTTAGTCTGAATTTGCTGATATCATTTGTGACAATCGAGCAATCTCTTCCGATGATATTAAGTAAGTAATATCGTAGGATTTACCTCCTTAATTAGCACAATTGTGAATGCAGTTATCAATAAATTTGTGTTTATCTATTACGTTGTAAAATTCGAGAAATGTAAGAAAAGTTACTAGAGCGTGAAATATACGTTATAGAGACCTCAATTGTAAAAAAAGGTCTAGTGCTTATCGAAATGCACCATCTTGTCATGTTTCGTCTTTACAGACAGGAGCATTTTAGAGCATATTTATCTGAGACACGTGGTGATGGATTTTAAAAGGAGAAGTGCTTGCCCGAGATTTTTATATGCTTACCAAATCGTGCACGATCTGAAAATAGAATCATTTTTAAAATGGTCATTATTCACATCATAGTTTTTCCTAGCACGCGATGGAAAAGGCACAGAACGTTCCATCTGAAATGTATTTCAACGAAATTTCCCCTACCTATTTACGGCTTTTGTCAAATAAAAAGTCAGTATTGCTCATTATCTAGTAAATAGTCTTACTTCTGTGCTCATTTCAAATGAAAATTATGAACCTCATCAAATATTGCCAAGACTCGCTACAAAGAAGCTATTTGACTCGTCTTAATGCATTTCACTTTAAATGAACACTCATATAAGATTGTCTATCATATGTACAGCGATAATTGTATGGTACATGTCTAATTACCACGACACGTTTGGAAGCATTATGTCAGTCTTGATGAGACCTATTTGATGCAATTAACGAAAACAACGATTTATGTGAAAAATATGTACTGTCCTCAATGTATAGATAATTAGCCAGAAATAAATATTTGAAATAACTTTCTTATCCTGTATAGCTTATATTTACCCTCTGACTCGTTACACTTTGACTCGTTCACAAGATTCAGAAGAAAAAGAACAGGAAACTTACCATCACTGCAGCGCTTCAGGTACAAATTCGTATTCATTTTGTTTCCGATCATGGGTATATTGATGATGGTGATTGGACGGCTGTAGTAGTACAGGTAACATTTTACAACCGAACTGAATGAAAAGGCCCAGCATTCGTAGCCGTCATTGAGGACAGAAGCCTCGCAGATGGATTTGCATTCGGCCTCTTCTTTTGCAACTCTCACTGTCTCATTTACAGTGACGTTCTGACCATTGGCTATCTGTGTCACTAGTCCAAAGTCGGTGGCAGTTATGGATGTATCTCTGTAAACTTCATAATCGCAGTATCCTGAAACATTTCACAATAAATGTATTATAATAAATACTAATATGTTATTTTCAAACCATGTTTCCACTCACTAAAATAATACTTTACCTCTAAATTGTTCTTATTTTACCACCATCACCAGATGCACCCACAATACACGTATATACATATTTGATGGTAATAGACTCATAGCATTGTGTTGTTTGTATTAGAGCACATAATCATTTTTAAGAATATTAGTCAGACTCCTATAAAGGAACTGACGATGATCTTTAATTTAAAACGTGAAATGGTTTAATTCTAAAATGAAATCTCAGTATAAGTTTGATCGAAAAAGGTGACAAGTGTTACGAACTAAAACCTAGACACAACAGTGACCAATTTCAACTGTACCCTACAAATTAGGTCAAAATGGCCCAGTAGTTCTGACTCATACATCTTTGTCCCATGTTCTACACATATTGTTGGTTTTGTATCAGTAGTGTTGTAAGATAGAAGTTTAGCCAACATAGGGAGGATGAAAACGATTGTAAGCAATCTGGAATGAAGACTGAGAAGTTAGTAGTTAAAGCACCTCAGTTTTGGTGTAAGATAATCGTCCATCCTAAGATGTACCCTCATTGTAACTTGGCAATATGTGAAACGTTACTGGCATTAAAGGCTGGACACAAGATTCCTAATAATTTTTTTATAACTCCTCAAAAGAGGACGCAGTTACCAAGTTTGTAAGCTACCTGCTCAACCAACTTCACCCATAATGCAAGTAATGTTAATAGGTGAAAATGCAAACAAGGCGGATGGACATTTGGGTCGCTTCTCAACTGGGGAACGTAATATTAGAGAATATTCTTTACTACACTTTTAAAGCTAATGTAATATAAAGAGTTGACGAAAATCAGCAAGTGATATTTTTCCTGTTAATTTCATCGAATTATTGTTCAAATTGTGTCCCGTTTTGATCAGTTTCTATCAGGACAGTGATATTTTGAATTTTACTTATTTTCTAGAACATTCCAGATAGATTCAGTGCTGAGTAAACTTAGAGTAACTTCTAGAACTTTCTAGAACTTTCGAGTAAAATAAATAGTAGTATAAATACAGGGGCCTTAAGCCCACCAGTTTAGTTTAGTTTCAGCTGCCTAAGTGGATACATATCTGCATTTTTCTGAGATGGCATCAAGAGGCTGCAAGCAGCCGGCAGGCGCATTGTGCTATGTCTGCCGCCAATTTATCAAGACAAGAGCGAAAAAGTACTCCGTAAAAGGATCTGCTAAGATGTGATGTGATGTGATTATGATTTTTAACGTAGCTTTAACAATTTTTCAGTCATATCGCTACGATGTCTGCAGTGTGGCAGTTTATAGTGATGTCTAGCACTGGGGCATCATGCCGCAGACATGTAGCATGATGTCCCACCCATTCACATTATCCTGACACCAGGCCGACCAGTACTAACACTAACCTCTTAATGCTGAGCGCCAAGCGAGGCAGCTGTTAGTACCATTTTTGTAAGTCTTTGGTATGACTCGACCGGGGATCGAACCAACGACCTCCTGCATCCGAGGCGGACGCTCTAACCACTAGGCCACCGGAGCAGTTCATGTCTGCATTTTTCTGAGATGGCATCAAGAGGCTGCAAGCAGCCGGCAGGCGCATTGTGCTATGTCTGCCGCCAATTTATCAAGACAAGAGCGAAAAAGTACTCCATAGAAGGATCTGCTAAGATGTGTGAGGCCTACTAGGCATATTTCGGCATGCCTGTCGGAGATCAAGACAAACGCTGGGCACCTCATTTCACCTGCGAGCACTGCAAAAAACTGGAAGGTAAGGTGAACAATTGTTGCTCGGAATTTTATTTTATAAAATTTGTTAAAATTTAAAATTGTAAAAGTTTTTAATTTTAAAATGTTTTACAATTTTCAATGTTATTGAAAAAAAATATGTCATATATGAAAAATGTTGCGAGCATCTCTTACACATTAGTCGTGGATGAAATAAATGTATTTTTGTAGAATGGTGCGGAGGGGAAAAGAGAGCCATGAAGTTCTGTATCCCAAGAATTTAGCGGGAACCCACTAACCACTCATGCAACTGCTACTTCTGCATGGTGGACCCTTCCAAACGTCGGACTGGCAAGAATACACCTGCTATCACGTATCCGGACCTTCCTTCATCCATCGCCCTGGTGCCACACTGCCCTGAGCTCCCCGTACCCACTCCTCCGGAGAGAGAGAAGCCGCCTTTAGAAGACAGCAAGTCAGAGAGCGAGGAAGACTCTGTAGATCCAGATGACAATTTCAGAGGTGGAGCTGAGGAGAGAACCCAAACTACCCCAACCAAAAAGACCTCATCGACTTGATCAGAGATGTTTGTCTCACCAAGTCCAATGCCGACCTTTTGACGTCTAGGTTCAAGCAGTGGAACTTTTTGGATGAAAGTGTGCAAGTCGCAGATCAGAGGAAGCGTCACCAAGCTTTTTCCAGCTTCTTCACGCGTCAAGATGGGCTCTTCTTCTGCCACAATGTGACCAGTCTGTTCGAAGCAATCGGAATCGCCTGTAACCAGAATGAGTGGCGCCTCTTCATTGACAGCTCATCCAAGAGCCTCAAAGCCGTGCTGCTCCATAATGGGAACAAGTATCCGTCTCTTCCCCTGGCTCACTCGGTGCACCTCAAAGAGGACTACAACAGCATCAAGACCTTGCTGGACGCCTTGAAGGATGATGAGTATGGCTGGGAGGTCATCGGAGACTTCAAAATGGTGGCATTCCTGATGGGTTTTACCAAGGCGGTTTTACCAAGTTTCCCTGCAATATTTGCCTTTGGGATAGCAGGGATACCAAGGCGCACTACAGCATGTGGGACTGGTCACAGCGGACCGAGTTCTCTGTAGGGAGGAACAACGTCAAGTGGGAGCCACTGGTGGTGCCCCGGAAGGAGCTGATACCACCACTGCACATCAAACTGGGCCTTATAAAACAATTTGTCAGAACTCTAGATAAGGAGTCGGCAGCCTTCAAGTACTTCAAGACTTTTTCCCTAACCAGTCTGAGGCAAAGGTCAGCCGGTGTCTTCGTCGGACCACAGATAAAGAAGATCCTAGAGTGCAACGAATGTCCCAAAAAGCTCACTAGTAAGGAGAAAAAGGATTGGAACAGCTTTGTTGCAGTGGTTTAGGGCTTCCCGGGCAATCACAAGACCGAAAACTATGTGGAGCAGGTTGAGACATTGGTGAAAACCTACGGCACAATGGGCTGCAGGATGTCCCTCAAAGTCCATATCTTTGATGTTCATCTTGATAAATTCAAGGAGAACATGGGAGCATACTCGGAGGAGCAAGGCGAGCGCTTCTACCAGGATATACTGGACTTAGAACGCCATTACCAAGGACAGTATAACGAGAACATGATGGGAGACTACATTTGAGGGCTGATGCGTAAAAGTGATTTACAATGTAATCGTAAATCTCGAAAAACTACTCACTTTTGTGAATCTTTAGTGGTCATTTTTGTATTTTAGTATAAATACATGTTAATTTTGATTCATATTTTGTTTTTCTTCTGACTTTATGTGAGCGAAAAGACACAAATTCGCCCGTTTTCTCCTTAGAAATAGGTAAATTTCAAAATATCACTGTCCTAGTCACAAAAGCAAAGTTTGTGGGGAATAATAGCCATTTTCTATACTTTTTAGGCATAAGCAATTACGAGATAATACTTACTACCCAAGAACAAAAATTTTGTTACATAGTGTTGTCAATGGTTAAGAATGAAAAACGACTTGTCTTTTCATAAACCATTCATTAAGAAAATGTCAGTACTGAACATTTTCGATTCCGGAGATAAACCTTCTAAAAGCCATGGGTGCAAAATCTAAATTTATATGTATCAGCCATAAATGTTAAATGAAACTATTAATCATAATCAGAGCGAACCTACTTGGCATTGGAATGGTCGTTGAAGGATCTACAAAATTTAAAATAAAGAAGATTTCATTATTGGCATTTGGAGTAAATACGCGTCATTAAATTCAACTTAAAAGTGAATGAAACGTAGAACGAAAATATTGTGACATCAGGAGAAAAATCTATATATTCATACCAATAAGCTGACTGCCTACAAATAAACTTTCAACCCAATATGTCCAGTCCAAAATTAGCAATTGAAAACTACAAAAAGGTATCGTGATCCGAAAGTCTAAAAGTTGAAAATTTACTTGATATAAAATTCTTTTTAAAGGATCCAAGTATAAGCTTAGTTTTATGCTTTACAAATATGACTTCATTCAGTCATTTTCCATTAGATCCAATACACTCTTGATTTAATTGACAGCCGTTTTATCTATCTGTCTATATCTATCTCTCTATCTCTCTCTCTCTCTCTCTCTCTCTCTCTCTCTCTCTCTCTATATATATATAT
>JAECUM010006678.1:0-30728 GCA_016617855.1 Megalonaias nervosa | reverse complement strand
ATCACGTCTGTGTTTTTGTGGCGGCCTCGTGAAAATATCCGAGCTGGATTGGATTGTTTTGTCCAGCATGACATCATCGTATACCACGAGGTTATTAATGAATCCATCCAGATCATCTACAGATGGCGCTTCATCAATATCAGTAATAAAGTCTATGACATTGTCTTCATGTAACGATTTTGCGTTTTCATTAAAATCTTTAAGTACTTCGTAACATCGCTGATCATCTACAGATGGCGCTACTAAATATAATTTATCCCACTTCAGCCATCGCATTATTAGATTAAGCAATAATTGCGTCTTCCCACTTCCAGCTGGGCCTATTATAATCATTCTGATAGAATTCGGAAGCGCTGGATGATGCTATCGCGAGACTGAAAAAAAAGTGTACAATAAAAGATAACTGTGATGATTCTAGAATCACTGATGATTCATCAGATAACAAACCATCAGATTAATAAAATCAACACTATATCGTAATGTGGAGATTCATCCATTTTCCTATAATAAATAATAAATAATGAACGAATCTCCATCGTGCTAACTAACATCAGATTAATAATATTATGATTGTATTAAGATCGCGCCACATCAACATGTACTTCTTCATGAACATCTTTAAAATCATCGATTTCAGAATCATCGATTCTAGCATCAGAGATGACCGCGGCAGAGTTAGAATAATCGATGTTAAAAACTTTATCTCTAGAAACTTCGTTTCTTAACAAATACTGATTTACATATTCCTCTGCTGTTGGTGGAGCATTTTTATGAGACATATACTTCGGTTTTCTTTTATCATAATAAAGCAACATCACCCTGTATCTATTACCGCCACACGCTGTGCATATTTGAATCGCTCCTCGCACTCCATTACCACATCGCAGACACGGTCTATTTCCTCTTGATCCTGTTCTTATCATGTGGCTGTGATGGGCGCAGTATTCTTCTCGGCACGACTTTCCGCATATCCGAGTCGATCCTTGAACTATCCAACAACAATTATTGGGTCCTGTTTGAAATGGCATTACTATATAATAATAATATTTTAATTATTTTTTAATTAGAAATATATTCTGTATATTATATAATCATAAACATGACAGAAAAAATACACACCACATCACTATATATTAATGACAAAAATAATTTGTCACTTGAAAATATCAGATTTTATGATACAAAGTATGATGCCATAGAGAGTTTCAACGTGTTCGAATTCGAACCCGACTGTGATGATATTTACGTACAGGGGATAATTATTCAACACTTTAATAAATTTTACGTGTTCTCAGACGATGAAGAGTTTGATAAATATGCCGGTAATTTTATTAATGAGTCTTCGGTAACGGAAATCATTCCAAAATTCAGGCTCAGATATCCGGTGTTCGATCTCGACACTAAGTATGTGCGTAGAACGATTGAATATCTACATAGCGATCGCATAGACATCCAACCAACAGATGAACGAATTAACACCGATGACGTTATTGATTATTTCGCTAAACTATGCGAGTGCGATCGTGAAAAGGTGTTCTTGCCTGAAACTAACAGCGGCTATCACGTTCTCGTTAAATCAACTCCGGCAACATTCGATCAGCAACGGGGATTAACGAATTATGCTGCTGATAAAAGGAATCCAATGTGGAAGGTTGATCGACAAGCGGGTCTTCATAGTATCAAATTGAATAACACGCGATCTCACAAACCAGGTGTGCAGACGCAATGCAAAAAACTAATTTCTCATAACGATTATTTATCCGCTAGTGAATTACTCGTCTGCCCGACTTGTATTCAACCTGATCGTGTTGAGATTAAAACCCCTACAAACGATGCATCTAATAATATGATCATCTGCGATGAAATCCCCGCTGCAGATATAGCTAAAATATCCACGATACTTACTGGCAGATCCGATCAGCTCATCAGCGTCGTTAATGTTACCGGAAATAGATTTACTATATCGAGAGAACCTGGACATATTTGTAACATCTGCGAACGCAGACACGGATACGATGAGATACGTGATTATATCGAAGAGAAGTGTGATAACTGTCTCGTGTATATTAACGGTGATTATTATTCGATCTGCTGTCCTAGATCAACTGGGAAACAATTACACCTACCAAGAATCATTAACGTTTCTGGAAACACTAATAATTCTATAGACGCTGAATCAGAAACAACTAAACAAAACAAAAAATATCAACAATATCTCATTAATGCGAGACGTAGATTTCGTTATCCGGGATATGTAACGACTAGAAACGCCGATTACACATACACGGCATTACCAATCCACGAATCAGGACCTGGTTGTAAAGTAATACCTGACTCTGACTACATAGACGGGTCTGCATGTGGAATGGGGAAATCTGAATCAGCTTGGAAATCATTAAGAGGTGATCAGTCTATACTCGCATTATCATACAGAAAGACACTTACCGAGAAAATCAAATCCGATTATAATATTGAATCCTACATGGATATTGATGGTTGTATCACATTTAACCCCGGAGATTCTCGTCGTGTTGTTGTGCAATGGGAATCTCTACATAGAATCCGTGGAGTTCCAGATGTAATTATTGTAGATGAATAGCACGGAATCCGCAGACAACAATTCCATTCAGCCAAACACAGCAAAGACAGATGGAATAAATTTATAGGATTAGCAACGATATGCAAACGATTAATCGTTCTCGACGCAGATGCTAACGATGACGATCTAATGTTATTCCGTGATAAACTAGGGCGATCAACTATGAAATTTATCATTAACGATTACAAACCCGATCACGATAAGAAATTTCACATCGAACTTTCACACAAGAATAATCTAACCTCGCTTCTAGAACGATTAAAATCTAACGCGGATAATAAAATCATTAACGATAAAATCGCCATATTCACGCATAATAAACAGCGGACCGATTACTCAGTTGAGAGTCTAGCTAAGCTCATTCAGCATCTGGGATATCGTGTTAGATATTATCACGCCGATACAGACCCTGCTCAAAAGAAATCTGACTTCAGCGATATCAATCATGCCTTCGATGACATCGATGTTGTTATCAGCAATCATACTCTCGAAGCTGGAGTCAGTATAGTTGATGATCGATTTAGGGTTATGTACATATTCTCGGAAGAATTAGGATCTGTTGAAGCGGCTAAGCAGGCTATCCACAGATTCCGCTGTGTCAATGAAATACATTACTCATCAACGAGAAAGCGACGTGTTTGCAAACTACCGATATATCGTGAAGGTGTCGAAAAGGTTATTGTAGATCGCGAGAGATTGATTGATAACGATACAAAATTATATAGAATTCCAAACGTTGAAGATCTACAGACTGGGTTTGGTTACGCTTATATCAGTGACATCATCGATGAGAATAATTCCATTATGTATTTCACACCGCGATTGATTAATGCAATGAGAAATACCGGCTATGAAATAATAGAACCACCTGTAGATGATTACGAGACGTGGTTGAGAAAAAACAATAATGATTCTATCATTAACGATAATAAAATCGATTATGATAACGATCCTAATGTCGATGAATTTCTAAAGACGTCGATAGGTAATAGAATAAAACGATCTCAGGAAACGAAGTTTCTAAAGACGCTGTCTCTAACAAAGTCGGAAACGAAGTTTCTAACAACAGAGTTACCTGAGACAGAGACTCTAGAGACAGAGTCTCCTGATGATGAAATAATCTCTGATAATGATGAAATTATCTTAAATGATTCTGAAGATTTTCCTCGGTATTACAAATACGATCCAAATACGAATCTAGAACCATATCAAGCAAAGAAATTATTCCTTAATTATATGCTTCAATGTGATGTTAGTTTATTGCCAGCTGAGCAGATAGAATACTTGTATAAAAACTCAACACAGATAAGACGAGCTCAGCGAATCATAGTTGATAAATTTAATGATGGTAGTGCAACCGCGAGAGAAGTATTTCGATCAGATAAAATTAGTCCTAAGGAGAAATTGATGATGATAAGAAGGTTTCTAACCGCGTTGAATTTACCCGATATTGTAACTGACGATATAATGGTAACATCAGTATCGGTATCAGGACCAGATCTCAGAATGTGCATTAAGAATATGATCGATGATCCTGATATTATACGTGATTATAATAATTTACTCGCTAACTGGCCAAGCATCTTTCCTGAAACAAGATTTCGGTCAAATAAATTAACTACCAGAAACATTCTCGAGAAAATCAAAGTCATCTACAGAGGTTTCGGAGCATCATTAATCTCAGACAACAAAATACACGCAGCAAGATCAGACTACACACTTACTTATCCTACATGGCCAAAATCAGACTTTCATGATGATCCTCGTTGGATGAATTTCATCGATACGCGACAAGAATTCCATGGTGGTAATGATATCATCGCGGTAGATCCACGAACCACTATGTTGAAGTTTCATGTGTGGAGCGTTAATGGATGGTTCAATAATTAACAAATTATCAGATTAACAATATCAACACTATATCATAAAGTGGAGATTCATCCATTTTCCTATAATAAAATAAATATAATGGACGAATCTCCATCATGTTAACAGATTATCAAAATCAATATTGTATCATGATGCAGATTGGTATAAGAATCATCAGCGATTCTATCATCGAATATTGATTTATAATAAAACATAAAATAATTCTTATTAATAATAATCATGAAAGGAAAGATTGTATTATTTCTAGGTACCGATCAATATGATGCTGCGATGAAAATAATAAAAGATAATAAGGGATCAATAGTCGCGAGAAATGGTATCAGATTTGCTAATATCCGTGAGCAGGTAGATAGTGGTTTCTCGAAAAAATCAATAAGCGACATAACAACAACGACTCGCAGAAATAAAGTACATGATCGTTTGCGAAGAAAATTAGCTAACAGAACAATATCATTCAACTAGAGTTATATTTTTGTTATTATTATAATGCCTAACATGAATAATGATATACTCGTTTATAATATTGTACGCAACAATAGTGAATATTTCTATGATAAAATGATTGTTGATGAACACGGTAACGAGTATTATATGCCACCAAGAAATGAAGTTTTCATGATAAGATCATCGAAGTTAACTTTCAGAGTGATCAATAATAAATTCTGAACTGGTTTTAATAGTCTCGGCGATTCTCTTATTTCGATAAAGATATTATAGTCAATGGTTCCAATTAACTTTCGATTGTGATCAATAATAAATTCCGATTATTGGTGAAACTGTCACTAATATATCTAAATTTTGGGTAGCGCCCTTGTTTCGATTAATTCAGGCGTCAAGATTTAATTTACTACTAATACCAAATTGCCATAGTTGAATATATCGTTCTATTAGAAATTTTCTTCGCAAGATCCGTATTTATATTATTACGATTACTCGTTGCGATTCTAATCCTCACGGAAATCCATATACACGCTCGTTGAATTAGCAAATCTATACCATTATCGAAGATATTGTTCCTTTATTATCGTTTATTATCTTCATCGCTGTATCGTATTGTTCGGTACCTGGGAATAATAAAATCTTTTCTTTCATGATTATATAATAATAAGAATTATTTATGTTTTAATTGTATGATATAATTATTAGATTAATCTGAGACTAGAAACAATGATTTTGATAATATGATGTGGATTCTAGACATTTATTTATTTTTATTATAGGAAATGTCTAGAATTCACATATCATGTATTATGTTTGATAATCTTAGATGATTTCATCATTATTTATCTTCGTTGATTTCTTTGACGACGTCTCTTATTCTTCCGCGATGGTCTATTTTTATTATAATCATTACAAATATCATCGACGTCTTTCTTGGCCAGAATTTCTTTATCGTTAAGAGGACGGTCGAGATAATTAATTATATCAGATTCTGTCATTTGTAGTAGATTAAATCTCCACACGAATTCGATTGAAAACAATTTCATTACTTGATCAAACAACCACGGCGATATATTAGACTCGATACCAATAATCGGGACTATCTCATTATCGATCACCCTGAAAGTCAATGGGGCATGTCGCGGTGGTATATAATACTCGTTACCGTGTTCATCAACAACCATTTTATCGCGAAAATAATTCGTATCGGTACATAGGATAAACATAACACGAACATCATTCGTATAATTATTATCCGAGAGAATCTTTCCGATCTTGTAGATATCGTCGACGTAATTATCTATCGTGTAATCGGTTGATTTTCTTGCTTGAATTTCTTTATCGTTAAGAGGGCGTCCTAGATAATTAATCGCATCAGATTCTGACATGTGTAATATGTGAAATCTTCTTAGTAGCTCACATCGGAACCAGTCCATGATATTATTAACTAACCACTGCGATATGTTGGACTCGCTACCAACAAACGGAACTATCTCATTATTGATCATCCTGAAAGTCAGTTCTATATTTTCAGAAACTTTACTTTTTGGTGGCATATAGTACTCGTTACCGTGTTCATCAATAATCATTTTATCGTAAAAATATTCGCTGTTATCGCCCAGAATATCATAAACGAGTCTATCATCAACCATATCGGTCATTATAATAATAACTTAATTCTCATCATTGAACCTGTGATCATTATATAATCTGTGAATTTACAACATCATTATTATTTTATTAGGAAATGTGGTGAATTCACAGTCCATGATGTGATGTGTGAATTCTAGACATTTCATTATATTATTATAGAAAATGTATAGAATTCACAGTCCATGATGTATTGTTCCGTTAGCTAATTTTCTTCGCAAACGATCACATATTTTATTTCTACGAGATATCCTTGTTAAATCGCTTATTGATTTTGATAATCTGTTAACATGATGGAGATTCGTCCATTATATTTATTTTATTATAGGAAAATGGATGAATCTCCACTTTATGATATAGTGTTGATATTGTTAATCTGATAATTTGTTAATTATTGAACCATCCATTAACGCTCCACACATGAAACTTCAACATAGTGGTTCGTGGATCTACCGCGATGATATCATTACCACCATGGAATTCTTGTCGCGTATCGATGAAATCTTTCCAACGAGGATCATCGTGAAAATCTGATTTAGGCCACGTAGGATAAGTAAGTGTATAATCTGATCTTGTTGTGTTTTTGTTGTCTGAGGTTAATGATGCTCCAAAACCTCTGTAGATGGCTTTAATCTTTTCGAGAATATTTCTGGTGGTTAATTTATTTGATCGAAATCTTATTTCAGGAAGTATGTTTGACCAGTTAGCGATTAAATTATTATATTCACGAATAATTTCTGGATCATCGATCATATTCTTGATGCGCGTTCTAAGATCTGGTCCTGATATCGGTATAGTTGTTGTCGTTATATCGTCAGACACGATATCTGGTAAATTCAACGCGGTTAGAAACTTCCTTATTATCGTTAGTTTTTCTTTAGGACTAATTTTATCCGATCGAAATACTTCTCTCGCGGTTGCACTACCGTTATTAAATTTATCAACTATTATTCGCTGAGCTCGTCTCATCTGTGTTGAGTTTTTATACAAGTGTTCTATCTGCGAGGCTGGCAATAAACTAACATCACATTGACACATATAACTAAGGAACGATTTCTTTGCTTGATATGGTTCTAGATTTGTATTAGGATCGTACTCGTAATACCTAAGACAGTCTCTAGAGACAGAGTCTCTATAGATATTTTCATTAATAATAGAATCGTCATCAGGAAACTTCGTTTCTGACTTAGTTTCTGATTGTTTGATTCGCTCACCTATCGATGTCTTTAGAAATTCATCGACATTAGGATCGTTATCATAATCGATTTTATTATCGTTAGTACTGTTTTTTCTCAACCACGTCTCGTAATCATCTACAGGTGGTTCTATTATTTCATAGCCGGTATTCCTCATCGCATTAATCAATCGCGGCGTGAAGTACATAATGGAATTATTCTCGTCGATGATGTCACTGATATAAGCGAATCCGAATCCAGTCTGAAGATCTTCAGCGTTTGGAATTCTATATAATTTTGTATCGTTGTCGATTAGTCTTTCTCGATCCACGATGACCTTCTCGACGGATTCGCGATATATCGGTAGTTTACGAGATCGTTGTTTTCTCGTTGATGAATAATGAATCTCATTAACGCAACGAAATCTGTGGATAGCCTGCTTGGTCGCTTCAACAGATCCTAGTTCCTCTGAGAACACGTACATAATCTTGAATCGTTCATCAACTATACTAACTCCAGCTTCGAGAGTATGGTTGCTGATAACAACATCGATGTCATCGAACGCGTGATTGATATCGCTGAAGTCAGATTTCTTTTGAGCAGGGTCTGTATCAGCGTGATAATATCTCACACGATATCCTAGATGTTGAATGAGCTTAGCTAAACCCTCGACGGAGTAATCGGTATATTGTTTGTTATGCGTGAACACGGCGATTTTGTTATTACTAGTGTTTAATCGTTCTAGAAGCCAGGTTAGATTATTCTCGTGGGAAAGTTCGATATAAAATTTCTTACCATGATCGAGTTTGTAATCGTTAATGATAAATTTCATAGACGATCGTCCTAGCTTATCGCGGAATAATATTAGATCGTCATCGTCAGCATCTGCGTCTAGAACGATTAATCGTTTACATATCGTTACTAATCCTATAAATTTGTTCCATCGTTCTTTGCTGTGTTTGGCTGAATGAAATTGTTGTCTGCGGATGCCATGCCATTCGTCTACGATAATCACGTCTGGGACTCCACGGATCCTATGTAGAGATTCCCATTGCACAACAACCCGACGAGAATCTTCTGGATTAAATGTAATACAACCATCAATATCCATATAACTCTCGATGGAATAATCGGATTTGATTTTCTCGGTAAATGTTTTTCTGTACGATAATGCTAACACGGATTGATTATCGTTTAACGATTTCCAAGCCGCTTCGGATTTCCCCATTCCACACGCAGAACCGTCGATATAATCTTCGTCGTGAATAACTCTACAACCTGGTCCTGATTCGTGTGTCGGTAACGCCGTGTATATGTAATCGGCGTTTCTGGTAAATAGATATCCGGGATAACGAAATCTACGTCTCGCGTTAATCAGATATTTTATATATCTTTTATCTTTTTTGTCATCGGAGATGATTTTATCATTGATGATTGAGAGTTGTAATTGTTTTCCAGTCGATCTAGGGCAGCAGATAGAATAATAATCATAGTTGATATACACGAGACAATTATCGCATTTGTCTTCGATGCAGTCGTGTATCTCATCATACCCGTGCCTGCGTTCACAGATATTACACATGTGACCTGGTTCTCTCGATATAGTAAATCTATTTCCGGTAGCGCTAATAACGTCGATGAGCTGATCGGGTTTGCCAGTGAGTAATGTAGATATCTTAGCTATATCCGCTGGTGGAATTTCATCGCGGGCATCATTAGATATTGTATTCTTGCGATTAGGTTTGCTGGTATGAACTTCTGCGACAATAATATTCTCAACACGATCAGGTTGAATACAAATCGGACAGACTAGCAACGTAGAAGCGAGGAAATTCTCATGACTGTGTGAAATTAATTTTTTGCATAATGTTTGTTTGCCCGGTTTGTAAGATCGTGTGTTATTTAACTTAATGCTATGAAGACCAGCTTGTCGATCGACTTTCCAAACGAGATACTTATCATCGTATGCACGATTAGTTAAATCTCGTTGTTGATCAAATGTCACTAGCGCTGATTTACAAAGAACGTGATAGCCGCTGTTAGTTTCAAACAAGAATATCTGCTCGCGATCGCAATTACATAATTCGGAGAAATAATCGATAATGTCGCTAGTATCGATTAGTTCGTCGTTTGGATTTTTTTCGCACACGTATTTGGTGTCCAGGTCGAACACAGGATATCTAAGTCTGAATTTGGGAATTATTTCTGTTACCGAGGATTCGTTGATAAAATTATTAGCGAACCCGTCAAATTCTTTATCGTCCAAGAACACGTAGAATTTATTAAAATGTTGAATGATTATTCCCCGCTTGTAAATATTAGATTCATCACTAGAGACAACGTCTCTAGAGACAACGTCTCTAAGACTTTCTATAGCGGCACGTTTTGTGGTATAAACGAATGATATGGTATGTTCTGTCATAGCTATGATTATAATATATACAGAATATACATCTAATTAAAAAATAATAATATTTTAATTATTATATAATAATGCCATTTCAGACAGGACCTAATAATTGTCGTTGGATAGTTCAAGGATCGACTAAGACATGCGGAAAGTCGTGCATGGGAGAATACTGCGGCCATCATAGCCACATGATAAGAACAGGATCGAGAGGAAATAGACCGTGTCTGCGATGCGGTAATGGAGTGCGGGGAGAGATTCAAATCTGTACAGCGTGTGGTGGTAACAGATACAGAGTAATGTTACTTTATTATAATAAAAGGAAACCGAAATATATGCCTCATAAAGACGCTCCACCAACAGCAGCTGAGTATGTAAATAAATATCTGTTAAGAGACTCTGTCTCTAGAAACGAAGTTTCTAACGAAGTTTCTGACGCTGAAATAGAAGTACATGAAGAAGTGACGTGATATTATTAATCTGATAACACGATGGCGATTCGTCCATTTCATTATTTTATTATAGAAAATGGTTCCAATCGCCAGCCTCGATTTCGATATGCAGATTCGTCCATATCATTATAGAAAATAGACGGATCTGCAATCATGATGTAGTGTTAATTTTGATAATCTGATGAATCATCTTGATGGTATTTTGTTGTACATTTTTTTTTCAGTCTCTCGATGTAACTCTCCGGAGTGTATGATGATGTCATGCTGGACAAACAATCAAATCCAGCTAGAATATTTTCACGAGGTAGACATAAAAATACAGACGTGATTTATGTTACACAGAGATATACACAAATTCCAAAAGTAATCAGAGACAACTGCAATATTTTGGTTGTGTTTAATGGCGTAGATAATCATACGCTGCAGAATATTTATTATACTTGGTGTTCAGGCGACATGGACATGAACAAATTTAAAAAATTTCTTTTCAAAAGCACAAGCTGCTCCCTTTGGTTTTGTAACGATAAATTTACATGATCCTAGGTCAAGATATCGCAACGGACTTGATACAATTTTTGGATAAAAATCATAACAGCAGAGAGGGTGAAGGACATACGTATGTGACCAGATTGTGAAAAAATCTGGTCAATTAAAGAAGTTTTCATTATTAAGACAAAAACTTATTTTTTTTCAGGGAACCCTTAATTTTCAAAAATAAGGTCTCTACAAAGTTGTAGGGTTCACCCTCTCTGCTGCTAAAACTGTTGCACAGAAGATTGCAAGTGTGCATTGTTCTGTGCCCGAGTATCAGATGGGTTTAGAGACCACTGTTTAATTTTCGAGTGGGAGTTGGGTTGGAATATTCTATTTTAGCTGACACATTTGTTTCTTTTACCTTAAGACAATTTTGTTTTTCTCAAAAATATACCGGTAATGGAATATAATAACTGTTTTGTTTCCTATAAATCAGAGTGATAATTTTTTTAAGATATTTCAAAGCCAGAAATCATTATATTATTAAATAACTTTCTCCATCCAACCCTGCCACCACCACAATTTAAATGGTCACCTCCTTAAGCATAGCAGCAAACATCTTCAACATATCATGGTATTGAACGTTTCCAAATTTGCTTTGTTGTTGTTGTTGTAGGGTTTAACGCCATTTTTCAGCACAAGATAGGCTATACATGACGGCCAGTATAAATGGTGGAGGAAGAACCCTGGAAAACCACGGGAAGAACTACCGATCCACGAGAAGTTACTGGCTGGCTTTCTCACGTACCCACGCCAAATTTGCTTTGTAACTTGGAATGGAGAAAACTGTCCTTAATGTCATTAATGTAGTTTGAGTTCTTTTCCATATTAGTCTGGGTGTCACAAGTAACCCCCCATATTTATAAAATGATACCAATTTTACGCTTTCTCCTGGATAATAAGGTTGCACTGTTTAAACGTGTAAATGGCCAAGTTTAGGATACTACATGTAAACATTCACAAAATCAATAAACGAACACGCACGTGGTACATCCAGTGCACATAGATGGGTACTAGTATGCTAAGGTAGTACAAGTATACAAGTATGTCCCCGTGCATCATCAGTTTTTTAATCTGTACATATATGTAGGAGTTAGTAACCCTATTATGATATTTGACCTGTATTGTCAGAAACTATGTTCATCATATATCATAATAAGAAGTAAACGACATACAGAAAATGAAACAAGGTACAGTATGTACACTGCCAATAACTTAGATACTAATAATAACGCGCAGGTCAGAGGAAGTGTCGAGATTTTAACTGGTTCAATTAAATGGCATCATTTTGGTTATTGAATACCAGGGGTAGGTAACCTACGGCACGCGTGGCACGTCAAAAGGTTTTGTGTGGCACGCGAAGGGGAGACAAAAATTTCGATTTTAACAGTGTTACTCTTACTGGTGGCACGCGCATGTTCATTTTGTAGTTAATCTGGAAAAAAGTGGCACGCTAGATAAAATAGGTTGCCAACCCTTGTTGTATACCATGTACTCATTTAGACGTTGCATCCTTACTTGATAATCCCATTTTTCATAATCTCTCACGAGTCCACAATTTCTAAAGACAATGATATTGGTTTAATTTATGTTGACTTTCATACCTGTGAGCAAACAAAGTTGCTGTGACTTGTATTTGTTGTTTTAATCTTAATACTGCCTGGGAGGCTACAAAAGATTAACCCAAGGCTGTGTGTGTACTTGGAGGCGGGAGCAAAAAAAGACTGAACCCAAAGTTTGTGGAGCAATTCGAGCTGGAGGATGGGAGATGTTTCAGGACTGAATAGAAGCATGAACATAGTGTTGGTGAGTCCCTCAAGTATACAGTAGCAGCAGAGATGGTGAACCCTACAAATTAATGTTCGAACCAAAAGATTTAAACATGAAAATCATACTAAATAAAGCAAAAATATAGGGTCAATAACGCTAAACCAGAACCTCTAACCGAATTGAGATTCTCGCTACGGGGCTTATTTATGCTGTTACTCATTCGTGACACCTGTGTTTGTAAATGCTATGCGTGTTCGTTTATGTGCTCGTGCGTGTCATTTTTGTCAGTCCACCCCCTCTGCTGCTGTGGATTTTATCCAAATATTGTATCAAGTCCGTTACGATATCTCGACCTCGGATCATGCAAATTTATTGTTATAAAACCAAACGGAATAGCTTGTGCTTTTGAAAAAAAGTTTTTGAACTTAATCATATCCATGTCCCCTGAACACCAAGTATAATAAATATTTTGCAGCGTATGATTATCAACTCCGTTAAACACAACTAAAATATTACAGTTGTCTCTGATCACTTTTGGAATTTGTGTATAACGCTGGGTAACATAAATCACGTCAGCATTTTTATGTCTGCCTCTGGAAAATATCCAGGCAGGATTTGATTGTTTATCCCGCATTACATCAACATATACTACAAGACTGTTAATAAATCCGTCGAGGTCGTCTACAGATTGGGCTTCATCAATATCGGTAATAAAATCAATAAGATTGTCGACATTTTCACTAAACGACTTTGCAATTTCATTAAAATCCTTAAGTACTTCATAGCATCGCTGATCATCCACGGATGGAGCTACTAAATATAATTTATCCCACTTCAGCCATCTCATTATCAGATTAAGCAATAATTGCGTCTTACCACTTTCAGATGGCCCAATTATTATCATTCTAATAGAATTCGGTAGCGCTGGGTGATGCTTGACTGGCTCTTGTTTTCGTGTCGCTGAAAAGTCAATTATATCCATAATAATAAATAGCATCTATTTATATTGTGTTCGATGCAAGGCAACCACCCCCACCACTGGATTAACAACAACAATAACAAAAAATAAAAGGCGTGCACTTACAGGTAAGTGTGAAAAATGTGGTACAAAAAAATACAAATTTATTTCAAACACAGCGACGGGAGGTGAAATCGCCGCTTCGTTGGGAAAATTGCCAGGGGTTCCGTGGACGAAGTATCCCGGGGAAAACATCTACCCGGATACAGTTATAGTGGTCCTGGAACTCGACTTGATATCCGACTTGATGAACGAGATCAACCAAGACCAGGAGAGCATCCAATAAATAAGATTGATCAAGCGTGTCACGTTCATAATGTTGCGTATCGAAGCAAGGATATACAACAACGACATATTGCAGATGTGAAATTGATTCATGCGTTAAATTCTATACCTGATAAATCTCTCAGAGAAAAACTCCCTAGTTTTCTAGTGAAATCTGCTATGAAAGGTAAAATAATGCTAGGGGCTGGGTAATTAATTATATAACTATTATAATGGAATCGGTTTATTATAGCCCAAGAGGATATTGGAAGGGCAAAGCAGCGGTTAGTAAACTCGCTACGGCAGCAAAAGTCTCACGAGCTGTTGCTGCAGCGTGGTTAGCACGACAAGCAATATGGCAAATCTATCTACGTCCACCTAAAAGAATTCAGTACGCGAATTTTGATGTCAGGGTTCCCAATGAAGTTCATCAAGCAGATATTTTGTTTTTACCACATAATACCATTAAAACACGTGGACGTCAATCACGCACATACAAATACGCGTTAACTGTCGTTGATGTTGCAAATAGATATAAAGAAGCGGAGCCGCTATCAACAAAAATAACATCTGAAGTTGCCTCTGCGTTTAAACGAATTTATCAGCGAGGATCATTACGATGGCCACAGTTACTACAGGTTGATCCTGGCAAAGAATTTCTCGGTGAAGTATAATCGCTAATGAAACAACATAGCGTCAAAATCAGACGAGGTCACACTACAATTCATCGTGATCAGGCAATAGTTGAACGATTTAATCGAACACTCGCTGAGCGGTTATTTGGATACCAGTATGCGAAGGAAATAATTCAGAGCGACAAAAGATCCGTGAATGGGTTGCAAGATTACCGAGTGTGATAGCGCGTTAAATAATGAGATTACTCGTGCAACTTCTATGAAGCCGATTGATCCAATTACGGAAAAATATATAATACCTCGGAACAAAATCATTCAATCTCAACCAGTATTAGGCAATGTGACTGTAAGATATCTATATGAACCTGGTGAACTTGAATGGAGTAAAAAAAGAGCAACTGATCCTATCTGGAGTGTGATCACACATAAAATTTCTAGCGTAGTTAGATCCACGGGTAGACCCGCAGTATACAGACTGGATTCAAATGCTCCTCAGCGTGGGTTTGTACGTGAACAATTACAAGTAATTCCTGAAAACACACAATTACCACCGCGTTCACTTTTGTAAACTAGCACCTCTACGTCGATTACATTCAAGACAGGTCAGCATCACATTTTCGCGTGTGTGACCGATACTACTATTAATTCTGTCTACGGTGAACTGTCTTGGATTATTACTCGTATACTCCCATAGCATATTATAATTACAACTTGCACAATGATTATTCTGTCGTTGTTTTAGTATCATAATAAATTCAGTATCAATATCAAAGTCACGATTATTTTTTTGTCACATTGCTTATAACCAAATAGTTTTTTTCTTATTACGCCAACACCTTCGGTGTCGCTAGTAGTTTGATTATTATTTTCTGTAAAATTCATAATAACCCTGTGTAGTTGAGATATTCTTCTGAATCGAGACACTGCGAGATAAACTAAATTTGACCATTCGATTCTATCATCGACAATCCAGATATTTGTATCAGTAATAGTTAGTCCTTGTGACGAATGAATCGTTATAGCATATCCTAATTTCCATGGAGTTTTATCCATGATCAACGCGCTCTCAACAACATCAACCAAAACAATATCATTTAATACAAGATTTTGTTTTTCATTTGTTCCTGGAATTTCAACTTCAATATTCTGTCGTCGAGTATCCGCTGAGCGATAACACAATGGTACGGGTAGATTTGAAAATTTTTCTTTATGTAACAAAAATAATTTCTCTTGCAATTCATCACGAACTATTTTTCTACTCGCAACTATTAAATCATTTGGTCTCCATAAATTCCAAAAATCGTTCACAGGAGTTTCCGGAATTATTTCACGCATTATCTCACATTGTATTTTATCTGGCTGTAGTCTGATTAATCTTTTAAATTCTTTCAGGGGTTCATCAATAGCTCTATGATCATCGGTTATCTCCTCATAATAATCCACAAATGATTTTAACCACTCGTGCGGAGACTGCCAAACGAAAGGTGGTGGTTGACCATGATCGCTGCACATTATCACAGCAGCATTTTTTGTCACTAACCAATCAAGAAATATTTTTAATGTTTCTAACGATACTGTACAAATTTCATCCCAGATGATAATCCGGGGTATATATTTCTCACCCATTCGCTCAGGTGTCCACGTATCCCCGCACTATCTGAAGAAACCATGATAAGTTTGAGATTTTACTCCTCGTTCATTTATTTCTCTGGCTAGTCTATGTGTAGGTGTCAGAACAATCATATCAACGAGTTCTTCAAACCCGTAGCATCGTTACGGCGAAATAATTCAATGGCACGTGTTGTTTTTCCAGAACCTCCAGGTCCATTGAGATAAACGGTTTTATGTCTGGCCACAGGATCAAACACAGATGGTGCCAATGATTTCAATATTTGATTATGATTGCTGTATTATATTTCCTTGATTTCAACGTCTGCAGATTCGGAATAATCAAGTATTATTTCTTGTTTTATTCTCCATGATCCCCATTCGTCATTACCGAGTAGCGGTTTTAGCAAATCTAAATATTTTTTATTTATATAAAATGAATCTGTGGCAACTCTGACAGCGTAACGAGGAAATCTGTTTATCATCGATAATAAATTTATCGAAACGTAAGCGAGCATAGAAGATCTTAAATGAGTAAACTGCGGTGATTCACCATCAATATAGCTCACGATTGTACCTAATTTAGACCCGTATGATAAATAAGCATTACTCCGTTTCAGAAATGTATTTTTTCCGTTGTATCAGCAATTATAATATCGAGTTCAGCATCATCCATAATTAATCTTGTACACATTCGTTTATGATCATATGATCCTCCTTGAGTAAACTTACCAATTATTTTCCTACCAAGATTTTTTGCAACTTTATTTTCATAATCAATCATATCAGGATTTTCATCAACTGACTCTGTCAGGGGTTGTGGTAACCAAACTTGTTTACTTTCAACGACACTAAAATTCCAGTATCAAGCATATATCGTAATAGTACTATTGGAGCCCAATATTTTTCTGAGAAATATCTCCCAAACCAAACATAAATAATCGGATGCAGATTTTTTGCAAACTCGAATGACTCTATACAAGCTAATCCGGTTAGGTCAAAATTTGGTAAGAGTCCGTTTATCGCAACTCTTGTCATTTCATGTGTGGGATGTCCGAATCTTTTGAAATATTCAGAACAGTCTCCGTATCCAAGAAAACTCCCAGGATAACACGCTACCATATCAACCGATATAATATCGCTATAATCGCATTTAGTATTCCACAATCCGCCGTGTCCGTATTCGACACAACTGTGCTGGATGTCTTCAAGAAATTCTAATCGTGTCGGTTTCCATGAATTGAAGTGAGCAGAACCGATGGAACTGTAAAACAATTATTCAATAATCGTTCAACTTCAACATCATCAGAATTATATTTCAATGCAAGATTCTTCCTTTTTTCGTGGAGAGATTCTGCACGATAAATTTCTCCGTTAGGCCTTACAAATTGATCGTAATACGAATCTGAACTTTGAAATAACCAAACAGATACAGGGTCACTCTTAATAATATCATTGATAGCATCGAATATATAATCGCTATAAAATTTAACGGTTCTGTCTCGTGGAAGTATTGTTACAGCATTAGTCCATGCATGTGCATTATGATCAATGATCGTTATAAGAGTTCCATTTTTTTTGTATATTTCAGTTCGTACAAAATCTCTCCGGTTAATGTTTTTACTGTTATCGGAAATCTCAATTTCTTCTCTAGCTTAGCAACGTCGCTGATAGATGCTCCGGTATCTTTAACTGTTTCTGCCCACGCATTTATTTTTTTACGTCTTAGATCCGTTAAACCGTTTCCGCGTATTGCTTTTGAGAAATGTTCTATAACTCGCTCATCTACGCAGTTTAGTCCCCTTGACAAAGTCAATGAGGAGAATTTCATTGGTTTGAGATTATTAACGCTAGGTTTATCATTTAACGGATATATCGCATAAACAACTGCAGTTACAGGATAATTTCGTTCATAATATGGTTTATCAATACCAGTCAATGTTCCTGGTTTTGATTTTTTATTTAATGTAACAGTATTATTTCCAGTATGAAGCCGTACAGGGTCACGTTTATCACGGAGAATCCAAGTGTCATCATCTGTCTGCACAATAAATTTTACTAGAATAATATATCGCTGATTGTCGAGATAGTTGATAATATTTCTACCTCGTTCGTCACGCATTCTCGCATCGACAACACCTTTGGTGTCGTTTATGATCCTGAATGTTGACCAAGTATGAGCCGCACCGTCGTTGCGAAATTCTTTCTTCGCTTCACGGATGCGATCGATTATATCGCTATTTATCAAAGCCAGATCTTGCATCGAAAAATTAAATTAGATTTCGGTAGTTTGTCAAGATCAAATCTTGCTCTGGAAGGTTCAATTGCGGATAATATCTCAAATTCCTCCTTACTATAATTAAAGCAAATATATATTTAATTAAACTTTAATTATATATATAATGATTCAAACAAACAATAAATACGATTGGCTCATGATTGGTTATTCAACTCCTTGTAATAAATCATGCGTAAATAAATTCTGTGGTCAACATATGCAAAGTTTTCGCAAAGGTAGTATAGGACCGAAACCGTGTTTACGATGCGGTGTTGGAGTCAAAGGAGAAACACGGTTATGTGTGCAATGCGGTGCTTAAAGATACAGAGAGTTGAAACGATATTGTGATAAGAAATATAATAATGAATCCCCCATAAAAGCCACTGAAGACTATCTGGCCAGATTTTCAAAATAATCATTTAGACAAATAGTATTATATATAAATGGAGCAAAATGAATTTGTGAAGCATCCCATCATTAAAAATTATGAAGCGTCTCGTGATGGTGTCATCAGAAACTGCAGATTGAAAAAGCCAGTCGGAAATGTTATTAATACTGGATATATCATGTTTAATGCTGGAAATAAAATGTATCTATCTCATAGATTTGTATTTGAATGTTTTCATGGGGTCAGCGAAGACGGATTTGTGATCGATCAGATTGATCGAAATCGGAAAATTAATAATTTACCTAACCTCCGGGTTGTTACACTAAGTCAGAATTCTGCACTTGGAAATACTGGCATTAATTCTAAAACTCCTAAGTCGGTTATATCCACAAATACAGAGACAGATCAAGAAATAATTTTCCCATCAATGACTGCGGCTGGTAAATATTTCGGTATTTGCCATGCTTCAATATATTATGCTGCAAATAATATTACTAAATCAGCATTTTAAAAAAAATTCGAACAAAAGATCAAATTCCGGTATACACAATGAAGGGAGATAACTCCGTCATCGCTGATAGAATAATCAAGCAGTTGTCTCCCTTTTGTTATTGCGTATACATGACCACACATTTATTCAATAGTATACATCTAATCCATCAACATTGAATCCTGTAATTTTATATGATCAAACACAAAAGTCTCAATTTCATTAACGTTGTAAAGGAATTTATTCTTGGACGTTGTGAAGATGATATTGAATTCCGTGATAACCGTGCTATAGTGGATTTTACATTAAGCAGTGTGTGCGGTAGTCATTATCGATTTTTTTTTGTCTAGACTGCATGCAGATAGAACCGGAATAATATCGATCCATGCATTCATTGCTAGATAGTTCTGCCCTGATGAAATCATGGGTTGATAATATAATATTTTAACCAAAGGCAGAAACGGCAGAAATGTGTAAAATTGTAGATTTTATTCAGAATCTGATAGTATAATACTGATCACAGAATCTGCAGTGACAGAGTCAAGGCTAAGATAGCTATATATTTATTTTTGAAACGTATATTTACAAGTGGAACAATTGTGCAGCGGTAGCACGTCTGGATCTCGTGCTAGGGGTCTAGGGTTCGATTCCCCGTATCGGACATATGTAGGGGGTGGCATTAGGATGCCATTTATTTTAAGAATTGGGGGCGTAAGCAAAAAGCCCCATAAGATTTCAAGCAACCTCGCCAACGTCAAACAACGTGGCGAGTGCAGTTTTGCACTTACCCCGGGGTTTGATTTTTTTTGGGGGGGGGTTTACATGAAATCGCAATGCCTAGACAACCCTCTGAATTTCTAATATTTCGTTTCGCACATTAGGAATTCGCATTGACTTTGTCAATGGGGGTGTGTCTATGCGCTTACGCCCCTAAAATAAACAGCAGGGTGATGTGAACTCGTGACCTTGTGACCTCACTGAAGGGTACCCACATAGGGACATTCAGAAAGAATATCCGCCGGACCAAAAAGTTTCAATAAGGTGCCTGTAGACCATAAGACAGGTCTTAACCGATGAAAGAGTGTCTGTGGGCCAATGGCCCCCAACAAGGACTCTTAGGATCTTATTGGTAAAGGCTTTACCGGCAGATGGGACCCCAGTGGAATGGTAGACTGAACATCATAGCTGCTGTTTATTTTTATTCAAAAATATATTTTGATTTTTATCTGATTCAGAATATATTTTTATTTTTATTTGAATTCAAAAATATATTTTTACTTTTATCTGATTCAGAAATATATTTTTATCTGATTCAAAATTACAGTTTTATATTTTTCTGATTCAAAAATATATTTTTATTTTTCTCTGATTCAGAAATATATTTTTATTTTTATCTGATTCAGAATTTATTTTTATCTGATTATAAAATATATTTTTACTTTTATCTTATTCAAAAATATATTTTATATTTATCTGATTAAGAAATATATTTTTACTTTTATCTGATTCAGAAATATATTTTTATTATTATTATATTAATTCTGATTCAGAATATATTTTTATCATAATAAATCAGAAGATCGAATTTAGATATACTGCTAGCAATTAAAAGCATTACAATTAATAATAATGAACACAAATTTTATTATTTATGATACTGATGAAATCTGTATTGCTAATAAATTACCTCCGTGGACTAAAGTCAAAATTACTGAAAGAGATGATATTACTTATATAGAATTCATTGACAAAATTTACGCAGGAAAAGGGTTCTCACATCGATCAGGTTCCGTCATGCCTGCATCACTTGATGAACGTGCGCGCCGACGATTACAAGAAAAATTCAGAGCGAGAATACACAAGAAAGAATAATCCATGCATTATAAATTAATTCTTATCTTCTGAAATTGTCAGAAATATATTTATTCAGAAAAATCAAGAATTCACTGAGATTTTTTTTTATTTAGTCGTGCAACTACCCCATCAAAAAATAATGAATTTTGCTAGATTTCTTCAACTTTAGTCGTGCAAATACCCCATCAAAAAAATCAATAAATGTACTCAGATTTCCTGTATTTTCTCAATCTTACAGAATATTTCATAAAATTATTTTATTTATAATATATTTCTGAAATTATTTTATTTTTATGAAAAACTGAAAATCAGTGAAATTTGTTGAGATTTCTTCATTTAGTCGTGCAGCTACCCCATCAAAATTAATAAATTTTGCTAGATTTCTTCAACTTTAGTCGTGCAAATACCCCATCAAAATTATTAAATTAATTCAGAAATAAATGAATTCAGAAAAATAAATTTATTTAAACAAATATTTATTATATAATGAATCATGAAAATATTAATGCTATTATTGCCGCTATTAAGCAATTACAACACAGCGGTATAAAAATATCTGATGAGCTTGATCCTGAAAAAATAATGAGTGATTTTGAATAATTACAATTTCGGAAGTCAGAAGGTAGATATACGCTGAACTCCGATTATAGATTCATAAAGTTGATCCAGCAGGCGATGTTACAATCGCTGGCAGCAATCACGGATACGCAAGTGAAATTATTTGTTCCTCTTTCACGTTCAATCGAAAAGGTTAGGTCAGAATTATCTCACGAATTCGAAACAAAAAGAATTGTACACGCTCGTATAAACAGCTGAGTGATATTATGTCGATGACGGAAGAGTTACTGGCTAAAGATAAGGACGAGTGTGACTCTAATCATAGTGAAAGTGACCATAGTGACGTTGACAACGAAACTAATAGTGTCATCAGTAACATAGTCACGGACGTTGTTACGGACGTTGTGCCAGGATAATTCATTTCTGATCCTGATAAAATCACGGGGTAAAAAAAATATTTTATCCTTCACTTAGCCCTTGACGTTGTCCTTGACATTGTCAAGGGGGACAATTTTTTTTTTGTTTGGTGTTTTCTACGATGACGCTCTAAGAGCGTGAGATCTACGATCTTACATACAGGTTTACATTTAACGTCTCTGACCTGAGATCGAGCAAGTGGCCAGTCTGGTCAGTAAGTTTGAAATGTATCCGCGATAAGAGTGGATTATGACATTTTAGATAAACAACATTGATTGGTTCTGATACAATCAAATAACCTGGTGGGACTTGAGGTGTAAATGAATACAGAATGTATCCTTGTTGGGCTTGGTTGGATATTTCAGTGTCAACTTGATAACTTCCGTCGATGACATCACATACTAGATTGACAGCGATCGTTGATGTGATATTAACGATACCCGGCGAAATGTGACGGCCGCCCCCATACTGATCGTTATTATGTCTTAGAACATTTGCCGGTGGGGCTATTTTTCTCCATGATTCAGGGATTTTTTGAAAATTTTCCTTGACAAGATCAATCATTAATTGTTTGAATTGACCGATTTTATGTTCAGTTTATGTTTCTTCGTAAACTTTCTTAATTACGTCTTTCGCATTTTCTGGGTCTTTATGATATTTATACGCATTTTTGACTAAAATATGTGTAGTATATTCGTAATCAAATAATATTAAATTCAGATGCTGAATTGCTTCTATGATATTTTTTTTTCACATCATCGCTGTAATAATATATCAGATCAACGATTAAATTTTTGACATTGGTAAACATCCGGTTAAATTCATCTGCTGCGTTTGGGATCGTAACAGTGATAATTTTTAGATCTTTCATATTTTCGTCTCTTCTCAGATCAGGAATTTCTTTTTGTCCATCAGTAAAAAATGTATTAATGGTCCACGGAATATCATTTCGGTAATCTGGAATCTTGATAAATTTTCGATCAGTTGTCAGAAATTCATCTATGCGTGGTTCTGGTGGTCCGAAATAAACCGGTGGGATTTCTGGCCATCCTAATACTGATCTGACTGAACTCTGATATATGTCCACAGCGTAATCTGGTGATAATATTTCAACGGCCGAAGACAGTGTTGGCTCATGAACAGTAATGGCAATCTTTGATTCTTTTCCTGTGATGGATTTAATTCTGCGTTGGAATTCTTCATTGATCTGTTCTATTTGATAACTGCCCGTTGGAATACTAACTACTTGCCAGTCAGGAGTCCCATCGGGTTTATTTTTATTTGCAAATACTAATGAATTATTCGGTTGTAGTCCACCAAACGATTTTGACCTAATATTTGGCCAACTATAATAAACTCGTAATTGCTCTAATGCTATTTCTTTTGCTGGTATTACGGTCGGAAAATTAATACTGAATTCAGGATTAGTTGAACTCGCTGATATCATTGTGGTTCTTACCGGAGTAGTATTAGTGACGATCTGCTGTAATAATTCCTGTGACGTCATTATTATACTATTATTGTTTTAAATCCTGTTCAGGAATTTTTTCATCAAATACTTCATTGTAGATCTTTATTATAATACTGAATTCTTCGTCAGATATTATTCCATCATTAAGCGACGAAGAAATCATCGACAATAATTTTGAATATGCTACAGTTGCAGTATGTAATTTCATCGTGTACTCGTTCAATTTTTCATTCGTGCATGTATCTATCTTTTTCGCGATAATATTAAATGTTTCAGCGATCGTGGTTGACGATGAAACAATGATTGTTACAACGATCGGCGCTGTCATCGTCAACGTTGATAATATTACGCCGGTTCAAGCAACAATCGCGGAAACCGAATAAACGATGATATCAACGACAACCGCACGTCTACGATATTTCTTTATTTTTGCTGTGTAATCATCGATGATGGATTTTAATTTATTCTGCCATGTTATTACTTGATCGTATCTGTATGGCTGAACGTCTATCATTATACTGTATTAAGTAATTAAGTGCGGTGTTTCAGCTACAAATTCCAGACACCACCAGTAAGACGCCGAGGTTAATTTTTTATCATCTGATACCAGCATAAATGTTTCTTCGGTATCTTTATTTAACACTACAGATACAGTCCCAGATTAACTATAACTATAACTAATTTAACTATATTGTTAAATTGTTTGTGTGGAATTTTAATCAGATTAGTTTTTTGAACAATATTAGGAATTCCACTAACAATATCGTTGAGTCTCGTGTTTATGTCTGCGAGTTTAATATCAACAGTTGGTGGACTTCCAAAAAAATCATTAGTGGTTCTGTTTAGGTTTCTGCAAAAATTCATAAACAGTTGTATGTGATTATAAAATTCAGTTCTAAGTGCGATCATTCCATCATTGATCGTCGACAACGAAGTTGTCATCGGAATATTGTTATCGTCTACATATTTTTTTTAGTTGCAGCGTCGAGATTATCCGTCGGTTCTCCTACGTTGGTAATTTTATTCTTATTCATGTTAATGATGTCATTCATTATATCACAGGTTTTTAACACTCGTTCACTTATACTATCTCGGATCGACGACGGAGTAACAACACTAGGAACAAGTTTGCCCTCTTTGTCATATACAGCAACAAGACCTTCTCGCGATAATGGATTACGAATAATAATATTATTGATTGAAATATTATTCGTCTTCAATTTTCCTTCACGGTTTTGAAATGCAACAAGTTCGTTTGGATCAACGTTGGCAAGACTGAACAGGTCAGATAATTCATCATTGATCTGCCTTGTTACTCGCTGGAGTAAATCCTCACCTGGTGCTTGTTGAGGTTTAGTTTTAGCTGATCTTCCGTAAATATCTACCATTATATGATTAGCGATTATTTAAAACAACTCGTATATTCGTGTACAGCTTTATGAGGTGGTTTCGTTGATCTTGATACAGCATAAAGTACTGTTAGTGCTTCACGGCCACATATTGGTGGATCCATTAATGTTTGTGTTGGTAGCGTTGAATACCAGAGTGGAATACTTGAAGTCTGTCGATATATTTTAAAAATTCTTTTGGTGGTGCCAGTCCGTACGAATCGAAATAAATAATACCCCGTGGATCAATTGCATATGCAACCCAGTGAGTGCCACGACCAGAGCTTTTATCGAGATTAATAATACCTGTTTCAATTAGATTTGGATTTTTCGGTAATTGATCACGCATAAAACACCTCTGAAATTCTTTATATTTAGTTGCTTAGCAGCATCAAGTAAATCAAAGTTAGACATCGGGAAAATCAGCGAGTCCCTGGAAGTCTTAATCCTTTTCCGTATCGAGACCCTGGAAGTCTCAGACCGTGACCTTTTCGTTTCCTTTTTTTAATCCTTGTCCAGTTGCTTTCTTCAGAGCTGTTCCAGCAGCTGTCCCAACAGCTGGAGCGGCAGCGGCTATTAATGCTGGGATAGCTGCAAGAAGTGGAAATATACCACCAGTCTTAACGATGTCGCTGATAGCACCCGCAGAAAGATTTACTCGTATACCTTTCTTTGATTGCTTAGCATCATTGAAATGCTTGAACTGACGTTCTGTCAGAGAGAATTTATTTTGGCCACCTGCGATTTGTTCTTGTTTTAATGATATTTTTGTTCCACATCGCTTCGCTGATGCTGACTGAAGTCTTTTAATCTGACTAGGAGTCAGACTAACACTAACATATGATATAACATTTATGATATATTTTTGACTTCTAAATTACCGCTTACATATTTTCTACGGGAGCATCAATAACTCTCATGCGACCACCAACACCTTCAAGTAACACTGCTTTATCGCTAAGTATAACGGCGATTGCTCTGTAATTAGCAATAGCTCCTCGCGTCACACGAGCTCGAAAGTGTATGTCAACGACAGACTGTCTAAACAAATCCAAATGTTCCAGCGAAAAGTAATAAATCGGGTACAGCGTTGTAAAATCTAGCTGTGATATTTGCAAACCAGTATCAACATTTTGATCACGTCCCATAAACGACATCAGACGATGATACGCACGTGCAGCATGATTTTGAGCAAAATTCAACAAAATATCCTCCGATGGTTCTTGATGTCCGTTTATTCTCAATGAAACCTCGGAAACACCGAGTTTGTCAAATATCATAGCGCTACGCGTTTGATAATTTACTCGTGCAGCATCTTGAAGCGCAACGAATATATGTCGCGGCGCAGAGATACCCTGTTGTGATGCTATCTGCCATGTAAATAAACCATTAATTGTGCTTTGAACAGCATCTGTGGTTGTTGTTAACCTTGATAGCGTCGACTTACCGCCGCTGTCCATAAAAGCGAGTAACCGCTGTTCTTCAGGTATCGCTGGAGTCATTACTGGCATCCACAATGAAAGTTTTGTTAGAATTACCTTACTAGCATCACCGGGGGCAGACCGCCATATTGCATCATCGTCGGTTGCTTTTCGTACGAGTACAATTGTATGTTTGGCTCCAAAAATAACTTTTCTAACGTGCATGCAGAATCCAAAAATATGTGATAGTGGAATCGCGCAAGAAAATCTTCTGCTTCCACCCTACAACATTGCTCGACGTGCTGTGAATCCCAAGTTGAAATTTGCATTAGCACCATGAATCACCGGAGCAACGTCAGCGTCGGCGTTATTGGCAAAGTTTCCTGGTCGCCTTATATCATATGGTACATAGTTAGGATGATCAGAAGTGTCCTTGGTAAACATCATTGATGGACCAGCTGATCTTGAATAATCGTCGCTGTATCTTGCAAGGCCAAGTATCGTCGTAGCAACGTCAACATCTTTTTGAATCGATTCAATATTTCTTCCGTCGATCATGTACGTGGCGCTGTCAAACAACGCCATGATGCCATTATTAACAAAACTAATATTATCATTGGCTCCGTATTCAGTATTATCAGTTTTTAAAATTTCACCTTTTACTTCGATAAATGCTTCAGCGGGTAAGAAATATCTACTTGTATCTTGAACTTGTAATTCGATTCGTCCACGCTGATTTGGCTGTCGTGCGTCGTAAGAATAATATTGATAATCACGCACTGATCCATCTTTGATAACCGGTGCGTCAATGTCAAATGCGGTATCAGGCATGCGTTTGAACATATTTATGTTATTGGTCATCATCTAATACGAAGACCACTTTCTGCCATCAGACTTGCTGATATGTTTTTTTCCTTTTCGGTTATCTCTGCTAGTTTTTGATTTGCGGCTTGATTTATTATTTTACTAACACTTGCAGGCATCACTTCAGTGCTGGGTAATTTTACTGGTGCGGGTCGGACTATTTGTGGTCTGCGTACTAATCGCAATAATCTATCATTGATTGCAGAAAATGCTTTACTAGTAGCGTCACCAGCAGCGCTAATACCTTTTTCACGAATAACGTCAATAGATTTCATTGATAGTTGCTTTGCGATTGGTATTGCTTTTGGGGCTATCCTCGAAAATAAACCCTGAATGACATCACCGAGTCCATCTCCGTAAAATGTCCTGTATACAGGTAATCTTGAATTTATCACCCTGACCATAGTTAGTCTACGTTGAGCAACATGTATGATCATCTATTATAATAATTATATCTAACTGTTTAATCACTGTGATAATCATCGGTGATTTCGTCGATGAGGGACCGATACACGTTAATATCCATGATACCGCCTGTAAATAATTGTTGACAAATAGCAGCTGCTTCATTAATAATTTCTGGAGAATTATTACCAGCTCGTTTCCCACCAATCAGAATTTCTAATCTATCCACGTCGGCAAGGATATTATTGGGACAAGTAACAAGACCACTTCCCCTGGTACCTGTACCAATACCACTTCCAGTGGCACCTGGGGCATCATAGAATTCTTCTTCCTCATCTGTTGTTTCCACTGCTTTTTTCTTCCTTGATTTCTTTTCTGCTTTTGATTTTTCAAGTTGCTGTTTCATTTCTTCTATGTTTTGTTTTCTAATTTCTTTAACATTTTCAATATATTCTTTCACTACCTGGTTAAAAATATCAAACCGATTAATATCTTCCACAGATCTAATCTGAGGAGTATCATGAGCAATACGAAATACATCTTTAACCCAATCGCCAGATTTCAGCGTATTAATATATTTACGTTTCACGCATTTTTCTCTTTGATAATATCCATACGCGGCAATCTTTATTAGTTGGTTTGGGTCTTTGATAGCGGCAATACCTTCAGGCGTGAACTTATCTACTATTTTGATTCTGGTTTTTAGTGGTTCAAGTTGTGGTTGAATTTCAGGTGGTGGTTGAATTTCAGGTGGTGGTTGAGGAAGTTGCATGGGTGGTGGTTGAGGTGGTTGAAGACGCCCAGCAATATCGGCAGGCAATGTTTCAAAAGCTTTTTGCGTTGCCTCAGTTGCTGAAACAATATTTTTGTTGGTTCAGTAATTGGTTTAAATAATTGTTCTGTGCCTTCTGCAAATTCTTCTTGTGTCTGCTGACGCGCTTGTAATTTTTGTCTGACAGAATCACGGACAGGTAGATATTTCTTAATTGCCTCTAATCGCTCTCGAGCTAGTCTAGCTGAGTGAGCTGCACCAATCATTATTGATATAACAATGATTTAATTATAG
This sequence comes from Megalonaias nervosa, assembly GCA_016617855.1. Taxonomy (NCBI): domain Eukaryota; kingdom Metazoa; phylum Mollusca; class Bivalvia; order Unionida; family Unionidae; genus Megalonaias; species Megalonaias nervosa. The sequence goes on along the minus strand of JAECUM010006678.1, from coordinate 1,685 downwards.
CAGTAGAGATGGTGAACTGACAAAAATGACACGCACGAGGACATAAACGAACACGCATAGCATTTACAAACACAGGTGTCACGAATGAGTAACAGCGTAAATAAGCCCCGTAGCGAGAATCTCAATTCGGTTAGAGGTTCTGGTTTAGCGTTATTGACCCTATATTTTTGCTTTATTTAGTATGATTTTCATGTTTAAAACTTTTGGTTCGAACACTAATTTGTAGGGTTCACCCTCTCTGCTACTACAATTGAAGTCTTTAGCAAAAATTCGGCTGCGGCGAGAGTAGCATGAGAACGAAACGGCTGAAAGCCCACGCCTTCATCAATACGGAGGACGTACTGCGGGTATGCTTCAGCATTAAAGATGTAAGCCTCAACATGTCCGTTTGTTACCCAGGCAGTTTCTTGGGAATCAAGGGGTGTGAAAAGTAAAGAGTAAAGTGATCAAAATGTCTAGAAGTAGCTATTGTCTCATACAAAAAGGCGACAATCGTCTGGCTGCCGGAAATGGACCGGAAGCAGCAGATAGGGTGAACAGACAATTTTGCTGGAGACCTTATTTACGAAAAATAGAGCTTCCTACGAAAATGAAATACAAGGCCAATAACGCCAAACCGAAGCCTCTAACCGACCAAGAGTCTCTCTAAATTTATTACCTCGTTTTGTTACTTTATCTTTGACGTTTGTTTTCATTTTTTAATGCGTGTTCGTTTACTCACCAGGGCACTTACTGTTTGTCGTCAAACTCTCTGCTGCTGTAATTAAATCATTATTATATCAATAGACTAGCTCGGAAGCGACTAGAGGCAATTAAGAAATATATACCCGTCCGTGATTCTGTCAAACAAAAACTACAAGCGTGTCAAGAATCTCAGGTGGAATTTGCAGAGGATACAGCAAAATTATTTAAACCAATCACAGAGACTACTAAAGGTCTTCTTCCCACGTTAGATCAAACCGCTAAAGCAACCGGGAAAATAGCAGAGAGAACTAAAAAAGCAAAAAAGATTCTAAGAGAACTTCGGCTGAAATAGCTGCGGCTCAGCCACGATTACAAGAAGAAATACAAGTTCGTGAGGCGGTTGGTGATATAAAAAGTCTTATACCAGAACCAAAACCAAAACAATCAAAAGAAAAAATTGAGTTGAATGATAAATTTACTGAAAATGGTATTAAATTCATAAAAAAAATTAAAGACGTGAATGAATTATCTGCGCTTGCCGTGATAAGTTTTGATAACAAAGACAAACTTTTAAAACCCAAATATGTTAATCAGGCTGTAAGTCGTGAAAATTGGTACAGATGGATATTTCGCATATACTACGATGTTGATCAGGCCCAAAGCAATGATACAATATATATTGCATTTAGTAATGGAAAAGATAACTATCTTGCATATTTATAACAACAACCTCCTCAACCTCAACCTCCTCAAACACAACCATTGCCACCACAATCATCATCTCTTCCAGGAACTAACATAAATATAACATAAATTTACACCTGAAGGTACTGCCGCTATCAGGGATCCAGACCAAATAATAAATATTGCAGCATATGGATATGATGAAAGAGAGGGATATGTGAAACCCAAATATGTTAAAAACATGAAACGTGACAATTGGATTTTAGATGTATATCTCATCGCTAATAATATTCAGCATGTCAGACGTAATGATGAAA
>JAECUM010006677.1:0-14793 GCA_016617855.1 Megalonaias nervosa | reverse complement strand
ATATATATATATATATATATATATATATATATATATATATATATATATATATATATATATACGTAAATAACGCGCATTAAAGTCCGATCAAGGGAGACCCATAGTTACTGTCGCATAATCTGCTAACATTTTAGGTCTACGCTGTTCAACTGATAACTTTCTTATAGTTAATGAGCAGCGTAGACCCTGACTTGTCGAAGTATTATGCGACGGCTGATCTGAGTCATTGCTGTTCCCAATTGCAATGAATACAGAAACAAATCAGCTAATAACAAAACAAGTATGTAGTCTGTGAAAGTTTTATCTGTGTATTTGATTTGTGATTAGCATTTTTGAGAATTTGTTCTAATAAGAAATCCCTACGAATAGGCTTTCCTCTGGAACGTACAGTATGTCTGCGAGCATGAAAATACAATCGACATGAAAATCAATTCAATAGACGTTCAGATCAAAATTGTGTGCTTTAATAAATAAATAGAGTACTCTTAGAAGTGCACACAATTAAAGACTCCATCCCCTGTAATTTTGCCTTTTGCATACAATTAAACGTGAAGATAAATATATTTATTTGCAGTTACGTATCTGCCTATGTTTCTATCAGCATGGTGGGTCTGTACCAACTGCAACGTAGAAGCATTTACCGTAGAGAGATTCCTCTTTCTTAAACTGTGTGCAGTACATCTTGAAGGGATGCACGACTCAGAAGAATGACAAGTCTTGAAAAAGTAGGAAAAGTAATAAAGTTCAATATATTTAAAAAAAAAGTTTTTATGGTTAACCATGACTCAGTATGTAGCCAGTATATTTGAATTTTTCTAGTATAAAAGTTCTGCAGTCGATGAACAAATTTAATTAGCTTTTGGATGGTGCAAACATAACGAATAGAAAAATAGGAAATATATATAATGGAAATGATTTATGTGCAACCTTTGTGTCAGAAAGGAAATTAGGGTTATTTCAAACACAGAATTGTTCCTTTTATTTAGACCATAAATACTGTCTTTAAATTCGAATGTTGTGACGTAAATGACACATTACTAACCTTTTTAATGCCCTCAGGCAAGACTTGTTTGAATAAAATATGAAAAAATGTATACATCTACTGAAATGTATCTGATAGTTTTGACACGAAAGCGGTTTGCGTTATTTGAAAGGCATAAGCTTATGGTACACGTATACTTTAGTGCGTTAATGTGCCTTTATCACCGAACAAAGTCATTTTTGTTCTTGATATCATACCAAACACATTTCGTAATTTTACCACTGCTGCAGCTGTCGATTTTGTATAATAGTCATAGCGTTGAATAGATCATGGCAATATTTATAACGATAGCAGTGCTGAGGAGATCCTAGCCATTTGTATGAGGACAGTGTCAAAGAGATCCTGGCAATTTGTATAGTACTAACAGCTGCCTCGCTTGACACTCAGCATTAATAGGTTAGTGTTAGGACTTGTCGGCCAGGTGTCAGGATAATGTGACTGGGTGGGACATGCTACATGTCTGCGGCATGATACCCCACTGCTAGACATTGCTATAAACTGCAATTTTGCAGACATTGTAGCATGATGACTGAAAAATTGTTAAAGCTACGTTAAAAATCGAAGTCACTCACACACGCAATTTTTATAAGTGATAGTGTCAAACAGATCCCGGTAATATGTATAAGTGATAGTGTAAAATAGATCCTGGCAGTATGTATAATGATAGTAGTGTTGGACATATCCTCGAAATTTTTTATTAACTCAGTAATGTCAAGGAGATCCTGAAATGTTCTGGATCTGTGATAGTGTTGAATCTATCCTGGCAATTTGCATAATGGTTGTAGTGTTGCAGAGATGCTAGCAATTTGTGTAATGGCGATAGTGTTTAACAGATCATGGCAAATTTCGCATAATAGTGGTAGAGTTGGACAGATCCTCAGATGCATATGTCCTACAAAACTTAGAAACAAAACTCAGACGTATCAGGTTCGCTATGACCCATTCTGTAAGAATGCGTATTTATTTCTTACTATGTTTACTTTGATTATTTGTCCAAACATTAAACAATGACCCCGTTCAATCAAAATCCTTCATAGATTATGCTAAGCGTTGATTCCTTTGCTAAATAATTCATGTTTTCTCTGGAAATTGTAAAGCAGGTTTGAAATTCGAAATGTTTGACGATTTTGAAACGATTATAAAGAGAGAATCTTTTGCAAGCATACCGTAAATTATTCCCACCATCTTGTACATAGGCAGTATAGATTCAGGTCTGACCTTCGTCTTACAGCCCCAGAGTATACCATGTGACCTTCATTCTAATTGAATACAGCGTCAAGAGCATACGTTTGGTTTGTGTTTACATATTCGCGATTTTCTATTGATTATTTTATCATTGCTCAGTCGAGATTAGAATTTGTATTAATCCACCCTACCATACTGCACAATCGGCAAATATGTGTATGCAATCTTTGAGTTTGTCAGTTTTAATATGCCTTTAAAATTATGGCCATAAATTGTGAGAAGGATGCGAAGACTGCAGTCCACATGATCAGTAGTTATTTACTGTTGGGTGTTGGTTGTTGGCGGTGATTGATTAACGGATTGAACCTTCTTACAAGGTGTCCGCTTTATTGGGTTATCGTTATCTAGAGGGTGATCGCCTTCGGTGTTATTGCCCGGATCGAGTAAATATTAATATAAAGTGTGAAACTTATAGGTGGAATAGATAGAGATCTGAGCAGATATATAAAACGGAATGACACGCGCCCCCGTATATGAAAAATAACAATTTAATCAATTACATAAACAACCGTGATAATGCGTTACATTAGGAAGATACACTTCTCTTTTAAATAAATCATTCACCGAATTTCAGATACAAATATACTTATATAAATAGCCGGTCTGCTTTAAATGATAGAATTGGTTCATCATAGAATCGAGATAACAATCGAAGTCATTGCCTTGTACGACATCATAACCTGCTTATTTCCGGTTCATTCCAACTTCACTGTGGCTGTTCTTCTTGGTCCTTTCCACTTATTCCTTCTCCAAACTCTCTATTGTCTCGTCTCTTTCGGCCATCGAACTTTATGTGGGTAGGTGGATACGTAAGTATGTGATACGTAGGTACTTGGATAAGTCAGTAGGTGGATACGTCCAGTGGAGCTATTTCCCCTTCCAAAATAAACAGAGAAGCAACCTAAATTTCCTATCAGATATCCCATTCGGAATATATCATTACTCCCATCTCGTTATGTCAGATATCGTCCTATCGGAATTCAAACAGATACCAAAGGCTATCTGGTCAAGCTAAACATGGCAGGCCATAAACAAACCTAGTTTCATAAGATTAATGTACTTCATAACAGCTATTTCATCCTGACTCACATTATCATCACACGAGACATAACAGTTCCGTTCTCGTATCAATTACACAAATGAATGAATGAAGTTCATTACATGGCTTAACTACGTTATTTCTAGCGAATACACACATTCAAGTCTTTAGCATATATGAAATCTCACTTCATGGTTTAACAACGTTAATTTCAGTCAATACGCACTCAAGTCTTTATCATACGTGAAATCATCTAAGGTCGGTGAATTCACAAGGATTCTCGTAACTCATATCAACTAAGGTAAGGCATGAAATTCTTAGAATACTTATTTTCCTATAACAATCAAGACGACACATTCAAACAATTCGTCAAACTTATATAAAGAAGATCATTGTACGGATTCAGATAGATGAACTCAACACAATTGTACTCATACCAAGAAAATTGATTTACGAATTTGAACAAATAAATTCATGCAAATATAAGCAAATAAATCAAACAAATCGTTATATTGGTATCAACGGATTACATGAGATAGGCGCAAATACCTTGTGCTTTCAAGCTTCACTCGCTTCTACCGCCAAAATTGTGTCTGTCGACTTTCCAGACATCTGGTCCCTTGGATAATTATTTTACGAGAGAATTTCTTCTAAATTCAAACTCGGAGTCTTCTACATTTGTTTTCTCTTGCAGAAAAACGCAGACTGACTAAATTTTGCGATGGGACATATTAAAACCAAGAAATTTCGTGTGGGAACAACGCCCCTTATTTAGCTTAACCAATCAGGATTAAATATATCTCCCGCCTTTTATAACTAGGCTCCAAAATTGCAGTCCGCATGAACTCAAGATTTCCAAATAACTGATTCTGGAAAATTTCATATCTGACATTTTCGATACAAAGATCGAAGTTAACCCTACCCTACCAGTCTGTCTGACTGTTAAATAAACGGATGCTTAATTAAGAACCACTTCCTCTCACGACACAGCCATTAAAAATCCTTGCAGTATGGCGATTTAACAAGCACCGGTAATGATTAATCTAATTAATCGTTCACCTGCCCAAATTAATGTGCTTTTTATAGATCGACAGAAATTTGCACCCTTACATTTACTTATGCACAAATATCATTTCATTGAATCAATTTGCTTGCCATACAATCACTATCTTTCTGAACTTCACATTGATTGAATAGTGACAGTTGCTTCTTCATTGATCAAGGTAGGAATATAATTTGTTAGGCTCTTAGCTCACAGGACCGTGCGAGGAAACAAGCTTGTAATACGGTTCTTTGTCATTATGTTTCAATTTTCTGTTTTCAGGATGTTCTTAAAACTGATTGACACATTTGATTATGATTTTACAAAGACCTTAAGAGTTGTTCTTTTGTCCAATATGGCCTCTGTATCTAGAAAGAGAACCGAATGCATATTTAAAAGAAAACAATTTATTTATCAGAAATTAACCAAACTTGACAAGCAAAACATTGCAATATGTTCAGATCAGACCGATGCATCATTAAACAAAGTGCCATTACCAACATGATACAAACCCTTAAGTAGCCCCTTCTTAAAATCATTCCATAGAATATGTCCCATTTGGATAGAAATCATTTCAACGTAAAGCCTATTTATGATTAGAGAATTGGTTCTGATCCGACCAAACTATTGCCAACATAATTACATGATACAAAACCTTTAACCGCTTTTGAAGAAGACCACTGAAGAGAATTGGATTACATGCTATAAAAAATGTAACAAGAAACATTACTTTTAAATATATGCAAAAACAATAATGATTGGCCGTCAAATATGACTGCTTTTTCTAACCTTAAAGGCAAAATTTTGTAAACTACTTCTCAAAGACTAAACATAATTTAAAATAAAAGACATAAGAAACAGCATCATGATACAATTTTTTTCACATATGTTGAGATAATGCCAACAATGCTGATCAGTATTAAAAAAGAACATTCTTTCAAGGACCATATTTGACATGGGCATCCTTTCATCAAATTGTTTCAGATTTGTTCAAAAGATGGCCATTGCTAGAAATAGAAAAATCATTTTAAACGAATTTTTTTTTTTTAATATTTCGTTTAACGGAATTTGTATACCCTTCCCATGATATATTCAAATACATCAATACAAATACATCAAATCTCAAGTTCTCTAAAGATCTTGACTAACTTTGATTAAAAAACACCCTGGCGTAGACTTTGCAATACTGAACAAAACAAAAAAACCCCCCAAAAAACCCAACAAAAACAAACAAACAAACTCTGTTTCATCAATTATGGATGATAATATACAACTACGGAAACCTGATATAATTATTTTCATAAAATATGTCATTAACAACATCGAAAAAGAAACAGTCAGAAAGTTACTTCCAAGAGATTTGAAAACATTAATCGCTGTAGCAATTCACATCATTAGTTGCAGAGTCTTTCTTATATGGTGGTCGGTATAAAAGAAACACCCACATAGGCCGAAAGACATGATAATAAAGTGCAAATGCTGCCTTAAATGAGCTAACACACAACTGCGCCGCCGCCGTATTGTTGTCACACCTCTTGGCATGGGTAGCAAGCCATACCCTGGCCTTCAGGCGAACCTTTTTACCTTAGGGTTATATTTAATACTTAATGAGGCCATGATAGCTTTTAACAGTGACATATATATTAGTCCGATACTACCTTAGAGGCATACAAATTATCGTAATACCAGGTTTAAAAGTTTACATGAAGTTCAAATAATACTAATGCTATACACAGAGCTGAACATAATTTTGATATTAACGCTTAACATTGCTATCTGTGCTGAGTCATTATCCAGAACTCATTGCCAAAAAAGAAGCAACCGATGCCTTCTCCATTGAAGAGCTAAAACATGGCGTAGATCATACATTGATAGACATGCATAAAATAATCGTTGCCGACCACAAGGAGGTAGCTTTTCATAATCAACGAATTGGTTAATTGCCAGTTGATCAAAAACGTTAACTGTAGCTACATCATAAGCAATGCGTGCTTATGGTCATAAACTAAGTAACAGAAAGAAGGAACCTATCAAGTTTTGTAAAACTTAACAAATAAGTTAATTATCATAGTTATAAATGAAAATGTAAGAGGAACTGTCATTATTATGAAACGAATCCAACATAATCCAAAAACATTATATTCATGTCCAAAAGAATCGAATGTACAGAATGAATTTCAGATCCTCCAATGTACGTATCGCAATGGCATTATCTAGAACTCCTCTAACTAATTCATAATGTCCCAGAATAAGTTTCTACTCCAATGAGCACTTTGTAGTTCCAATGAATGATTCTAACTAACCTCTCCTCGTAAATTATCTGAACGCAACATCAAACACAAATTTGAAAGAGGAATGAATCCAAATTAAGAATGATTTCTCAGTTCTCTTCTTATATATGCCTTGAAGTGTCTATTACGACTATATGTTTCAATATACCTCCACGTGACAGATCTTACTACACAATTTAATATTTCAAAATACCTGTTTATGTGACCGAGCCCATCCAAGGGGAAATAACAATTCTTCTAAGAATCTACTTGACCTAAACCCTCTAATGGGAAACAACGTCACAACTAGTAAACATGTCTTATTATTAATACTAGTATTGATAGTCGTAAAAAACAGCAACTATTTATAGATCCTACGCAATATATACTCTTCCTATATTCAAATAAACCTTTATACGCGTGTACAAACATTATTTAATATCACTGCAATTTATAATCGTGAATAAAAACTACACATAACATAAACATGTACCAAGAGTTGCGAAAATATAGATATACATAACATGTTTCATGTCTTTTAGGCGGTGCGAACCGATCACTGACCACTTTTCAGTTTTGTTTTCTGGAGTTTTAGGTGTACGGTAGCAGGCGAGACGTGGCGCACTAGAACACGGAGCCAGGACCCCGCCGGTCCCAGAGTATACACGACATCTGGATGCGTTTGTAGAACATACAGAACTAATCAACCCCCATAGAAAACATATCGAAACACCACGATATTCAAAACTCAATAACTTACAATTTTTGGATGCTCATGAACAGACCTATATTTCTCAGTGAACAACTCTCCTTGGTGCAAGTTTCTGTGTGGAGAACACCATACGAGCCACAGTGTTTTTTGTTATCTACAGGTGCATGAAACATGTGTTGGCCATTCTGCACCTAATGAATCAGGTGCTAATTTCATTATTAAATGCTCCTAAGTCAAGTCTGTAAAAATACTAAAATGGCTTCCATAGAATTTTGTCTATATTTTTAAAATTACAGATAGGAAAAGCTCGCAAAAGATGCTTTTATTAAAATTTTACTTTTCAGTATTAACCAGTTATGGACAACTAAACCGGTATATACTCTGTTTTGTGTTCTTTTACCCATTCAGAGACTGGTTCTTGGTTGTTCCGTACAATTAGTACCGTGTGTCCTGTAATAAAATACACCAAACACAGGAAAGCAGTCCCTATGGCTTCCGGTGGTCGAACGTATTAACGCTACATCTACTATAATGTTATGATTTGCCTGGTTCTGAATGAACTACCAGATATTATCAGCTGGCGTTGCCATAGTATAATTCATTATAATTTGCCAGGCAATGTTGTTTGTTATTTCCATAGCGTAGTTTACTGCCCTTGTTTGATATATGGTCCAAAATTAGCCTCTCCAACACCTGCATCAGATTTCCGTTATAGTCAGAAATTTCACGACCATGAGTTACACAACATGTACGGATGAGATGAGATTTGCTTTACATTTTCATGTCAGACGCACCTGCATTCATGACGTGCATTTTAATTCATTCCTACCAGAGTGAGTTCATTGGACGTCAGAGGTTGCATGTGACTTTGCTCGGAAGGGGAGGGGGGTACTAACCCATAAAGCTTGGGGTTATTGGAAACAGTGTATTGCGTTAATACAAGCTTTGGTCTATTGGATACATTGTATTATGTGAATACAAACTTTGGTCTATTGAATACATTGTGTTATGTGAATAATAGCTTTGGACTATTCGATACATATTAGCATGTGAATACAAACTTTGGTCTATTGGATACATTGTACTGTGTGAATACAAACTTTGGTCTATTGGATACATTGTATCGTGTGAATGCCGGCTTTAGTTTATTGCATACATTGTACTGTCTTATTCAAAGAGCTAAGTGCAGAACGAACATTTTTAAATTCCTATTAAGACACTAAAAGCACATTTGTTTCTAATTAAAATATGGAACAAAAATGTTTACATTACTTTGATTGCATATAATAATAATAATAATAATAATAATAATAATAATAATAATAATAATAATAATGAGGACTTTGTATAGCGCCTAATCTTTAGAAGCTCTAAAAGCTTTACAACATTTGACAACACTTAAAAAACATATATAATGATATGATTACAAAAATGAAAACAAACACCACGAAATTAGAAAACAGAAAACATGCTGTAAATATTTAAGGTAAGGGAACACTATCAGGTCTTTAAGTCTGTTCCTGCAGTTGAAATAGGTGAGTTTTAAGAGCGCTCTTGAATGAGATCACTGTGTCTTTGTGTCTAAGTTCAGGGAGCAATTCGTTCCACGTTGCTGGGCCCTGATATGCAAAAGAACATTGTCCATATGATTTCATTTTCATAGTGGGAATAATGAGAATACGAGTATCAGAAGAGGTGCATAAGTATCTTGCTGGTGTGTACGCATGGGTGAGGTTGGATAGGTATGTTGGACTGGAATCCGTCATTGAAACGTAGCACAGAGAACAAATTTTGTGCTTAATTCTGGATCGAATGGATAGCCAGTGTAGGGTACAGATCAGGGTGGAGGTGTGCTTTGATCGTGGTACTCTAAGGATGATCCGAGAAGCTGTGGTTTGAACTTTTTGAAGATACTGGAGTAGATATTGAGACGAACCAGACAGAATTGAGATACAATAGTCCAGTCTTGAAAGTAATAAGGAACACACAAGTGTTTTAGTGGCATCAACTGAAAGATACTTGCGAATGGAGCTGATGTGTCTCAGCTCAAGATATACAGCCTTGCATATGTTCATGACATGTTGGTGCAATGAGAGAGTACTGTCGAGAGTAACACCTAGGCTTCGTACTGACTGTGTGAATTTAATGTTGGTGTTGCTGATATTTATTGTCTGAGGTAAAGGATGAGAATGAGAAAGTCTTTGTGTTATAATCAGAATGGCTTCAGTTTTATCATTATTCATCTGCAGCTTGTTACATGTCATCCATGATTTCACATCGGAAATGCACGTCTCTACGCCTTGGATGGTAGCTTCAACTTCAGTTGGGTGGCTAGATTTGTATATTTGGGTGTCATCAGCATACAATTGGTGAGACACTGGATGATGATATATGACACTTGAGAGTGGCTGTGTGTATAGAATGAAGAGAACAGGTCCAAGAACAGACCCCTGTGGAACACCACAACATAGATCAACTGGGCTGGAGTGTTCTCCATTTCCGGACACATTTTGTGTCCTGTTGACCAAGTAGGACTTGAACCATAGTAAGGCTGTATCGTGAATGCCGAATACATGCTGGAGACGGTGAAGTAATATATCATGGTCTATTGTGTCAAATGCTGCAGACAAGTCAAGGAGAGTGAGGACTGTAATCTTTCCGCTATCTAAAGCAGAGAGAAGGTCATTGACTACTTTCAGAAGAGTAGTTTCAGTACTGTGGCAAGGGCGATATGCAGACTGTACATTGCTAAAAAAGACTGTTTGAATTCAGATGAGATACAAGTTGGGATAGAACGACTTTTTCTAAGATTTTTGACATGAATGGGAGATTAGAAACTGGGCGGTAGTTCTTTAAATCGTTATGGTCGAGTGTTGGTTTCTTCAGCAGAGGCTTTACAATGGCAGTTTTGAAAAATGATGGTAATTCCCCGGATGAGAGAGAGGTATTAATAATATCAGTTAGTGAAGGTAATATTGGATCTAAGCACTCACGCAGCAGTGATGTCGGAATCGGATCAAGTTCACATGACTTTGGTGCACTCTTCATCACGATTGTACGTAGTAAATTCATAGACTCAGGTTCAAATGCTGCTAACGGTTGCTGCTGAAATTCTGTATCGCAACTGTATGGTGACGACGAGTCAATTGAAATTCTGTTGTCATGTTATTGTTTATCTTATCATCATTATGCTGATTACATATGGATTAATCATCAGCTCAGCATTGTATTGAGTACGTATTGCTTGTCCATATTTTGGTAGTATATTCATTATATATTATTTGCATTATATTGAATACATTTTGCTTGTTGTTAGCAAAAGATATAGTTCATCTTATGCATTGTATTGATCAATTATATTTACACGCATTTCCTTGGTTAATTATTATGTTTTTTTAAAAAAATCGTCTGCATATCAAACCTAATAATAACATATGTGTAATAATTGTATCTCTATTCCCATTAAGAGAACTTAATTCGGTGATAAAGTGTTTGCAATTTGACTCTGAAACGGGTGTTGTATTCTGATTTTTAAATCAGCATATATTATATTTGTACCAAAATCGGACTTAACAGGGGAAGTCTTAACCCACGATTCTGACATCAAGTTTTAAACTAGTCAGTTAATGTGCTTGATAGGAAATATCTATCGTGAAGGGCTTCATCTATTTGTACGTGTCCTCTTGTCAAAAGTTTTTGAGTATTTACATTTCTCTAAACGACTGAAATGCTGTCCATTATTGGCTGTCTACGTTTCAAAATATCAACCAAAATATGTTCCTAAAATATTTTAATCACAGCTGCCATGCGCTCAATGATGATCCGGTTACCTGTTACATATAATTGACGACAGGACCACTTAGCAGCATATGTATGTGGTTCAGATATCTACTCAATGACCGGCTGCTTAAGATAAGAGTGGGGTGTACTTTACTTCTTTCTTTATTTCACCGAGCTAAAACATCGTCACCGTAGAAGGAAATATTGTTATCTATTAAGTTGTATTTACACATTGTTACGACTCTACTGTCTTAAATTAAATACTAGAAAAAGCAAAACCTACAAGATTAGTACAATTCAACAAATAATTATTTCCCTTGATTACAATGTGAAACTTTGTAAGGAATATACAGTATTGTAAATTAAATCCCAAATAATCTTAAAAGGTTTATCACAAGCCAAGAAGTATAGCATTCCAATGAATTTTAGGTCTTGAATGTGCTGATGTGCCAATAACCTTGCATGAGCTGGTCTTCGAACAGTCCTGATGTATCACAATGATGTAGTCCAGATCGTCTTTGAATGAAATCACAGTAGTCCCAAAATAATGGTTTAGTCCAAAATATCAATGAGCACTTTGTAATTAAAATGAAGAATTTAAATAAATAATTAATCTCAAATTATATCTGAGCACAATTAAATATGATTCTATCACAGACTGATTTAAAGATAGGAATTTTTTTTTAAATCTTGGTAATCTTAACACTATATACATTCCCACCTGACTTGTGTGGCAAAGACCTTTTCTTGGAAAAAAATTCAATCACCTTAATGGAAAATTACCCGAAACTGTAAACAAATTCGTTTCTAAAATCGTCTAAGTTGACTATCAAGGCTAGGTCGTGAAATCAAACACAGGTAATCAAACTATGTACAGCTTACTAACAAGACAAAGAGCATGTATGCACCAAGATTCTATCATCACTCATGGACAAAGATTATTCACACAAAATAATTTAAATATAGATAACAAAATATATAACGCTCACCCGGCTTTCACCCTTACCCATCCTGAATTACTTAGCTGTGAATTAAAAATATAAAGTAGACACAATATTCGTGCCTTAATATTTCCATAGGTCTGAGTGTAAAACAATATAGTTGTATTATCATGGCACTCTTAGAGTTTTTAAGCCCTCATACCTCATGATATTCCCCTGGTATATATATCGTCGGGATCCGTCCGTCTTCGGGAGACAATGTATAGCTTCCGGTTGGGTGTCCTATCTGCACCTTCGCGAGTGGCTGAAGAGTCCGACCCTAGAGTGGCAGTCTCTGTTGCACTTGCTGCAGGTGAACGTTGATGCTTGATGAGGCTGTTGTTGTTTCACCTTCCTCCTGGCTCTCTTTGTAGCAAAGTTTGTGTTTCTCGTCTCCTCGGCTTTCTGAACGCCCTGTCTGACAGCAAGGCGCCAGGCGGAGCGGAGTCAGCACAGCTTTCCCAGTTGTTGACGTTGATGTTGGCCGTCTTCATGTCCTTCTTGCAGGCATCTTTGTAACGCAGACGTGGCCGTCCATTTAGTCGTGCGCCTTCTGCTAGCTCGCCGTATAGCAGGTCCTTGGGAATGCGGCCTGGATCCTCGCTGCTGTAGAGGAGTGTGCTGAGCACGCAGGCCTGGTAGACGCGCAGTTTGGTCTTCTAAGTGACGTTGGGGTTGTTCCAGACCTCTGGTTCAGTCTGGCCATAACTGCTGCTGCCTTGGCAATCCTGCCGTTCACCTCAGCATCAATGGAGAGCGAGCTGGAGATGGTGGACCCAAGGTATGTGTAGTTCTCAACAACTTCAAGGTTGTACCCATCGATGGTGATGGTTGGAGGGGAGTCTGCATCCTGCGCCATGATATTCGTCTTCTTCAAACTGATGGTCAGTCCGAACTCTTTGCAGGCGTGGGAGAGGCGACATACCAGCTGCTGAAGTCCATCTTCCGTATGTGATGTCAATGCTGCATCATCGGCGAAGAGCAATTCACGGATGAGAACCTCTGTGACTTTAGTCTTTGCACGGAGACGAGCGATGTTGAACAGCTTGCCGTTAGCCCTGGTGTGGATGTACACTCCCTCGCTGCAGTCCTTGAAGGCGTACTGGAGGAGCATGGAGAAGAAGATGGCAAAGAGGGTCGGCGCAAGGACACAGGCCTGCTTCACTCCACTGCTGACTGGGAAGGCCTCTGATGTTGCGCCGTTGAAGCACACTGTGCTTTGCATGTTCTGGTGAAACGATGTGATGACAGCGAGCAGTCGTGGGGGGGCAGCCGATCTTCTCCAGGAGCCTGAAGAGTCCGCTCCGGCTGACCAGGTCAAACGCCTTTGTCAGGTCTATGAAGGCAATGTAGAGGGGCATCTGCTGCTCATGACACTTCTCCTGCAGCTGGCGTAGTGAGAAGATCAGGTCTACAGTTGACCGGCCGGCTCGGAAGCCACACTGGGATTCTGGGTAGATGCGGGAGGCTAGGGTCTGCAAGCGCACCAGTGCGACACGTGCGAAAGCCTTTCCGACGATACTGAGGAGGGAGATGCCCTGGTAGTTGTTGCAGTCGCTGCGGTCTCCTTTGTTCTTGTACAAAGTGAAGATGTTGGCGTCTCTCATGTCCTGGGGGATGTGTCCCTGCTCCCAGCAGAGGCAGAGGAGTTCGTGCAAGGGCTGCAGTAGTGCTGGTTTCCCGTTCTTGAGGACTTCAGGTGGGATGCCGTCGCTCCCAGGGGCCTTCCCACAAGCGAAGCAGTCGACGGCTTTTCTTAGCTCTTCCAGGGAGGGCGGAGTGTCTAGTTCCTCCATGACTGGCAGGTCTGGGATGGCGTTCAGGGCAGTGTCGGTGACGACGTTTTGGGTTGCATACAGCTCAAGATAGTGCTCAACCCAGCGCTGCAGCTGTTTCCCCTGGTCTGTGATGACTACGCCCGTCTTGGACTTGAGGGGGGCGGTCTTGAAGGATGGGGGACCTGTCGCCTTCTTGATACACTCGTACATGCCTCTTGCATCCCCAGTGTCGGCAGCTGTTTGTATGCTGGTGCAGAGGTTCAGCCAATAGGTGTTGGAGCAGTGGTGGGCGGTCTGCCGGGCATTGTTCCTGGCAATCCTGAGGGCTTGCAGTGTACCAGGGCTAGGCGCAGCCTTGTAAGCCAGAAGGGCTTTCCTCTTCGCCTCAGTCACAGGCTCCATCGCCTCCCAGCTGGCCTCATACCAGTCGGTATTTTTGCGCTCCTTCTTCCCATAGGCAGTAATGGCTGAATTGTACACAGCGTCTCGGAGGTGGGACCACTTGGAATCGATGGTGTCATCAGGTGTCTCTTTGGTGAGAGCCTCCTGCAGCTTGCTGATGAACTGCTGCGTCTTCTCTGGTTTGCTTGCACAGCATGTGTTTATGCGTGAGCGACCCTTCTTCTTGGCGTGGTGCTGCTTCCTGGGTATTATTCGCACCTTGCTGGCCACGAGGGAGTGGTCCGTGTCACAGTCGGCGCTGTGGTAGCTGCGGGTGAGGAGGACACTGGCCAGTTCTGCACGCCTTGTGATGACGAGGTCTAGCTGGTGCCAGTGGCGGGAACGTGGGTGCCTCCATGACACCTGGTGGATTTCCTTGCATTTGAAGTAGGTGTTGGTCACGCATGGGCTGTGGGAACAGCACATCTCCAGCAGTCGCTGACCGTTCTCATTGATCTTGCCCC
>JAECUM010006676.1:0-17207 GCA_016617855.1 Megalonaias nervosa | reverse complement strand
TATATATCTATATATAATGAACCAAAAAAACATTAATGATATTATTTCTGCGATTAAAAAACTAAAACATAACGGAATAAAAATATCTGATAATCTCGACCCTCAGAAAATCATGTGCGATTTTGAATTACTGCAACAAAGAAAATTTGATAATAAATATACACTATCTTCAAACTACAGATTCATAAAATTAATTTATCAATCTATGCTTGAATCACTAGCCATGGTAAACGACAATCAGATAAAGCTATTTGCACCTCTTGCACGTTCTATCGAAAATATTAAATTCGAACTGTCTCACGAGTACGAAAGAAAAAAGATTGTGGATAATCGTGTAATGCAATTAAGAAAGATTATGCTATCTGATTCTGTCAATGCTGAGAGCGGTGAAGGTGAACCCATGACAGAGTCAGTGACTGTAATTATGGCTAAACAAAACCCTTGGGAAAATTGACAGAGTCGAACTATTTGTTTTTGTAAGAAGACAGAATTAGACATATTCAAATATTATCCGCTGATTATATATTTTTGAAAAGGCAGATCTAGTAATATTATTTGCGACAAATTGTACCGATCGTGAATTTATGCTAAAATGTTTTGCAGCCGCATATATTGATAGAAAAGTAATTTCCCGTCCTGTTTCTGTATTTATTGATTTAATAGATCTTCTTTCAAATTTTTTACATTTTCCAGTATTTCCACGTGCGGAATTTTGACTTTGTGTAATAGCCTGTAAATTAGATAACCGTTTATTCTGGGGGTCTCCATCAATGTGGTCAACTACAAATCCATCTTTAATGACCCCAAAATGACATTCAAATATGAATTTATGTGAGTAATAATGTTTATTTTTCCCAGCATGAAATCTAAGATAACCAGTATTACAAATATTACCGACTGGTTTTTTCAATCTACAGTGTCTGATTACACCTTCTCGAGATGCTTCATAATTGGTAAAGATTGGATGTGACACAAACTCATTTTGCTCCATTATATATATAATATTATTTGTCTAAATCATTATTTTGAAATCTAACCAGATAATCTTCTTCTGTCTTTATAGGAGATTTACCTGATAATGTGTTATTTTTTTGTCATAATATCGTTTTAGTTCTCTATATTTTTTTCCGCCACATTTTAGGCACAATTGAGTTTTTCCTCTTACTCCAACACCGCATTTCACACACGGTATTGGTCCTGTACTTCCATTTTTGATACTCTGTGCATGATTTCCGCAGTATTTGTTCACACACGATTTATTACAAGTAGAAGTATATCCAATTTTGAGCCAAGCACATTTGTTTTGTGTTTCAATCATATATAAAAGATTAATGTTCAATTAAATATTTGCCCTAATTATAATATGGAGGAATTATCCGTTATTGAACCTTCCACTACTAGATTTGACCTTGACAGACAATCAGAATATAAACTCAGTACTTCGATGCAAGATCTGGCATTAATGGTAACCGCACGTATTCGTGAAGCAAAAAAGGAATTTCGTGACGATGGTGCAGTTCATGCATGGTCAACATTCAGAGTTGGAAATGTTACTAATATGATGAACGACAAACGAGGAAAAGTAATTATTAATCACCTTGATAATCAAAAATATTTTATTTTAATAAAATTTATTGTAAATACAGAAGAAGATATTTGGATTATTCGTGATAAGCGTGATCCAGTCCGTGTGCAGTCCGGGGGTAATATTGTTCTTTTTAAGTAATAAATCTAAGCCCGGAATACTTACTGGCATTGATAAACCTTACTATATACAGAGTTATCCAGCAACTGCAGTTGTATATGGAATATTTCCGCTGAATGATAAACCTAATGTTACAGATCTCAAACCGATGAAAATATCAAGAATAAACTGTGTAGCTGAACGAGTTACAGAACATTTTACAAATGCGATACGTGGTAATGGTTTAACTGATTTAAGACATAAAAAAATAAACAAATGGGCAGAGTCCGTTAAAGATGCTGGTGCATCTATTAAGGATGTTGCTGAACTAGAAAAGTTATTAAGATTTCCAATAACAGTAAAAACACTAACCGGAGAGATATTATACGAACCAAAATATATAAAAAATGGAAACCCTATAACAATCGTTGATCATAATGCACATGCATGGACTAATGCTGTAACGATATTTCCACGAGATAGAAAAGTTAAGTTTTATAACGGTGATATATTTGATTTTATTAAAAATATCAGCAAAAGCGACCCTGTGTCTGTTTGGTTATTTCAGAGTTCGGAATATAATCATTACGATCAGTTTGTACGGCCTAACGGTGATATTTATCGTACAGAATCTCTCCATGAAGAAATGGAACATCTTGCATTGAAATATACCTCTGATGATGTCATAGTTGGACAATTACTGAATAACTGCTTTACCGTACCATCGGTTGCTGCCCATTTCGCTCGGGAGAAAAATTCATGGAAAACGACACGATCGGAATTCCTTGAAGATGTCAAGAAAAGCTGTATAGAATATGGTCACGGTGGGTTATGGAACACCAAATACAACCATAGTGATGTTATCTCAGTTGATATGGTAGCGTGTTATCCTGGGAGTTTTCTTGGATATGGAGTATGTTCTAAGTACTTTAAGAGATTCGGACATCCTACACATGACATGACCAGGGTTGCGATAAACGGACCCCTTCCCATGGAAGGACCAGATGTTGACTTAACCGGATTTGCTCATGTAGAATTATTCGAATTTGCAGAAAATCTCCATCCGATTACTTATGCTTGGTTTGGAAGACATTTTTTCAGAGCGATGTTGGGTTCCGATAGTACTATTGCGATATATGCTTGATGTTGGATTTTTAATATCGTTGAGAGTAACTGAAGCGATTATATCGTATAATTCACAGAAGCAAGTTTGGTTACCAGAACCAAACAGATTTAATATCGATGATACCAGAAAAGAATTCCCTGATATTGATGAAGATCATATTATTAAAATAAATAAATGCAGAAACGAATACGATGAGAAATTTACAAAAGATCTCGGTAGAAAGATAATCGGTAAATTTACTCAAGGTGGTTCATACGATTATAAACGAGCGTGTACAAGATTGATTATGGACGACGCTGAACTAGATTTTATAATCGCTGATACAACTGAGAAAAATACGTTTATAAACAGATGTAATGCTTATTTATCAGATGGAACAAAACTAGGTACCATTGTGAGCTACCTTGATGGCGACTCACCACAATTTACTCATTTAAGATCTTCGATGTTAGCTTATGTTTCGATAAACCTACTATCGATGATAAATAAATTTCCTCATCACGCTGTCAGAGTCGCTACGGATTCATTTTATGTACATAAAAAATATAAAGATTTATTAAAACTCGGTAATGGTGAATGGGGGACATGGAGAATAAAACAAGAAAATATATTTAGTTATTCTGAATCTGCAGATGTTGAAATTGTGGAGACATATTACAGAAATAATAATCAAACATCAAAGTCATCTGCACCATCTCTGTACGATCCAGTATCTAGACATAAGACCGTTTATCTTAATGGGTGTGGAGGGTCAGGTAAAACAACTCGTGTAATTAATTTATTTATAAATAATAATTCGGATATAATTGTTTTGACACCGACGCATAAACTTGCTAGAGAAATAAAACAACGAGGAGTAAAATCGTGTACATATCACAGTTTCTTTAGATGGTGCGGAGACACATGGACTCCATCGCGGATGGGTGAAAAATATGTACCTAAATATATTATATGGGACGAGATATGCACGGTGTCGTTAGAAACACTAAAAACATTTCTTGAATGGTTATTGACAAAGAATACTGCTGTGATTATGTGCGGCGATCATGGTCAACCACCACCTTTTGTTGGAGAGTCTCCACATGAATGGCTGAAGAATAACGTAAATTATTATGAAGAAATAAATGATGACCATAGAGCTATCGATGAACCGCTGAAGGAATTTTAAAAATTAATCAGACTTCAACCAGACAGAGTACAATGTGAGATAATGCGAGGAGTAATTCCAGAGACTTCTATGAATGAATTTTGGACTTTATGGAATCCCACTGATTTAATAGTCGCGAGTAGAAAGATAGTTCGTGATGAACTACAGAATAAATTATTTTTGTTACATAAAGAAAAATTTTCAGATCTACCTGTACCTTTGTGTTATCGCCCAGCAGATACTCGACAACAGAATATTGAAGTTGAAATACCAGGTGTATTGGTTCCACCAAGGGTACAGAATCTTGTATTGAATGACATTGTTTTAGTCGATATTAATGTCGTTGAGAATGCGCTGAGTATGAATAAATCACCGTGGGTGTTAGGATACGCTATAACGATTCATTCGTCACAAGGATTAACTATAACTGATATTAAAATTTGGATTGTAGATGATAGGATCGAATGGTCAAATTTAGTATATCTTGCAGTATCTCGTGTTAGAAGAATAACTCAACTACATAGGGTTATTATGAATTTTATAGAAAATAATGATCAAACTGTTAATAATGACGTAATAAGAAAAAATTATCTGGTTATAAGCAGTGTGACAAAAAAAATAATCGTGATTTTGATATTGATGTTGAATTTATTATAACACTAAAGCAACTACAAAATAATCATTGCGCAAGTGTTCGAATCCAAGACAATTTACCGTAGACAGAATTAATAGTGATCTTGGTCATACACGTGAAAATGTAATGCTGACTTGTCTTGATTGTAATCGACGTCGAGGCTCTGGACATTTACAAAATTGAGCTTGGTGGTAATTGCGTATCCTCAGGAATTACTTGTAATTGTTCACGTACAAATCCACGTTGAGGGGCAGTAGAATCTAGTCTGTATATTGGAGGTCTACCAGTGGATCTAACCACGCTAGAAATTTTATGTGTAGTCACGCTCCAGATAGGATCGGTTGCTCTTTTTTTACCGCCTTCAAGTTCGCCGGGTTCATATAAATATCTAACTGTAACATTTCCTAATACTGGTTGAGAGAAAGATTCATGTCGTTGTCCGTAGCCATTGGGTATATATATATTTTTTTGATCGCATTAGAAGGTTTCATGGAAGTTGCACGAGTAATTTCATTATTCAACGCAGCTATCACACTCGGTAATCTTGCAACCCATTCACGAGATCTATCTTTAAAGTCAGTAGATATTTCCTTTGCGTATTGATATCCGAATAACCGCTCGGCAAGTGTTCTATTAAATCGTTCAACGATTGCCTGATCACGATGAATTTCAGTATGTCCTCGTCTGATTTTAACATTATGTTTCTTCATCAACGATGATACTACTCCAAGAAATTCTTTACCGGGATCAACCTGTAGTAGTTTTGGCCATCGTAGACCACCACGTTGATAAATTCGTTCGAACGCAGATGCAACTTCGGATGCTGTTTTCGTTGATAATGGCTCCGCTTCTTTATATCTACTAGCAACGTCAACGACAGTTAACGCGTATTTGTATGTGCGTGATTTTCGTCCACGTGTTTTAATGGTATCGTGTGGTAAAAACAATATATCCGCTTGATGAACTTCATTAGGGACACTAACATCAAAATACGCGTAATGAATTTTTTTTAGGTGGACTTAGGAAGATTTGCCATATTGCCTGTCGTGCTAACCATGATGCAGCGACATCACGTGAAACTTTTGCTGCTTCGGCGAGTTTACTAATCGCTGCCTTACCTCTCCAAAATCCTCTCGGGGAATAATAAACAGATTCCATTATGATAGTTATATAATTAATTGCCAGCCCCTAACACTAGTTTACCTTTCATAGCAGTTTTTACTAGAAAACTAGCTAATTTTTCTCTGAGAGATTTATTAGGTATAGAATTTAACGCGTGAATCAATTTTACATCCGCGAGATGTCGGTGTTGCAAATCTTTACTTTTATACGCGACATCATGAACGTGACATGCTTGATCAATCTTATTTACTGGATACTCTCCGGGTCTTGGTTGATCTTGATCATCGAGTCTGATATCGAGACGAGTTCCAGGACCACAATAATTATATCCGGGTAAATGTTTCTCACCGGGATATTTAGCCCATGGAGTTCCTGGTAATTTTCCTAACGAAGTAGCGATATCACCCCCACCTGTCTTTGTTGCAATAAATTTATATTTCTTGGTACCACATTTCACACACTTGCCTGTAAGTGCACGTCTTTTATTTCTTGTTGTTATTGTCGTTAATTCAATAGTATCGGTAGGTGCTCTGTATCGAACACAATATAGACTCATATTATTTATTATATGGATATAATTGACTTTTCTGCGACACGAAAACAAGAGCCAGTAAAACACCATCCAGCGCTTCCGAATTCTATCAGAATGATTATAATAGGCCCATCTGGAAGTGGGAAGACGCAATTACTACTTAATCTAATAATGCGATGGCTGAAGTGGGATAAATTGTATTTGATAGCGCCATCTGTAGATGATCAGCGATGTTACGAAGTACTTAAAGATTTTAATGAAAACGCAAAATCGTTACATGAAGACAATGTCATAGACTTTATTACTGATATTGATGAAGCGCCATCCGTAAATGATCTGGATGTATTTATTAATAATTTAATAGTGTATGATGATGTTATGCTGGACAAACAATCAAATCCAGCTAGAATATTTTCACGAGGTAGACATAAAAATACAGACGTGATTTATGTTACACAGAGATATACACAAATTCCAAAAGTAATCAGAGACAACTGTAACGTTTTAGTTGTATTTAATGGCGTAGATAATCATACGCTGCAGAATATTTATTATACTTGGTGTTCAGGCGACATGGACATGAATAAATTTAAAAATTTCTTTTCAAAAGCACAAACCGCTCCCTTTGGTTTTGTAACGATAAATTTACATGATCCTAGGTCAAGATATCGCAACGGACTTGATACAATTTTTGGATAAAAATCATAGCAGCAGAGAGGGTGAATGACATACGCACGTGACCAGATTGTGAAAAAATCTGGTCAATTAAAGAAGTTTTCATTATTAAAGCAAAAACTTCTTTTTTTTCAGGGAACCCTTAATTTTCAAAAATAAGGTCTCTACAAAGTTGTAGGGTTCACCCTCTCTGCTGCTCAAGCACATTTTGGACAAATGTGCATCTTGTGAATGAGAGCATTACTAGATGCCAATAGTAAATCAGCCATTTTGAACTAATTTGATAGTGCCACCTGCGGAAAAATCATTAGAAACTTAACAAAATGAGGTAAATGTCATTGCTATTTCAGACATACTTGTAATCTTTTATTCAAATTAACTAGATCAGATTATCCACTCTCCAAAATGGAGGTCATGAATTACATTGAGTACTTTCACAAGCTTGGATGATTAAAATGATGACTATAAAAACTTTGATAAGTCAGATATAGGGTCCGATATTTATGTAGTCAATGCTGGTTTTAGATAATTTATCAAGTTTGACTGATTTAATGATGGTGGTGTAGACAGAGAACCAGAAGATTTAGCAGATTCATTAAAAGTCAGCTATGGATGCTAACATGGTTCAACTGCCTTCATGGTGAACAAATTCCGCATAAAAATTTCTACATTGAAATATAGTTATTCTTAAATTAATCGAGGTAGGCAATGTTCTGTTTATAGCACAATATATTGTGTGGCTTTGGCACATTTACATTGACAGCCTACACTGTAACAGACCTGATGAGCTAAAGGGTTAAACAATATGTTTACCATATACGTTACTCCGTCAAATACATTGATACAACCATTAGTGGACATCAGACAACATGTATTACTTGATACATCATTGTGATAAATACGTTGACACAGCTGATGATCAAGTTATGCCTTACTATTTTCCACTTAAGTAATCCCCACATTACGCATCTCTTGAGACTATCCAGTCTGTGGAAATGGGAAATTGCCATTACTAAAAACAGCCTTGCTAATTATTTCCATATTCCACTAGATGAGGGGGACAACAACGTGTACCCTTTTGATCACATATAAATCCAATCGTATGACTTCTACTACTACTACTACCACTACTACTACTACTACTAATAATAATAATAACATTCAACAAACAATAATAGTTTTAGAGAAGGAGGTACAGGGGGTTCCATTGTACCTTTAGATCTTGATATATTTGTAACCAAGAAGGTACAGAGGGTTCCATCTGTATGTAGCCAGGGGTGCAGGGGATACCACCACAACTTACGACTCTGTTATAAGTGTAGGTAAGGGTGTACAGACAATACCATCACACCTTAAGACCCTGATATGTGTGTAGCCAAGAGTGTATAGGGGATACATCACACCTTAAGACTCTGACATGTATGTTGCCAAGGGTGTATAGGGTATACATTACACCTTAGGAGTCAGTATAGCTAGATGGGTATAGGCCTATACGGGATACAACACACCTTAAGACTCAGTATAGCCAGATGGGTATAGGCCTATAAAGGATACATCACATCTAAAGTCTCTGACAGGTGTGCAGCCAAGAGTGTATAGGGGATAAATTCACACCTAAAGACTCTGATCAATATAGCCAGAGGGGTATAAGCTTATAGGGGATACATCACACCTAAAGACTCAGTATAGCCAGATGGGTACAGGCCTATAAGGGATATATCACACGTTAAGACTCAGAATAGCCAATTGGGTACATCCCTAAAAGGGATATATCACACGTTAAGACTCAGAATAGCCAGATGGGTATAGGCCTATAAGGGATATATCACACGTTAAGACTCAGTATAGTCAGATGGGTACAGGCCTATAAGGGATATATCACACGTTAAGACTCAGAATAGCCAGATGGGTATGGGCCTATAGGGGATACATCTAAAGACTCTGACAGGTGTGTAGCCAAGAGTGTATAGGGGACACCATCACACCTTAAGACTCAGTATAACAAGATGGGTACAGGCCTATAGGCAATATATCACATCTAAAGCCAAAGGGATACAAGGGAATGCCATAGCACATAACACATTCTTTCCTGAATTTGTGGCTTTATTATTTCAGGATAGCAGGTATTGATGAGAACTGTTGATAGCAAGTCAGCAAAACATGCCTTCATACATTTTGGACCAAAGAAACCTTTAAGATATGTCAGTTCAAACTTTATGTGGATTTGCTCACCATGTTATGAATTGTTTTGCTGATCAGAAAGAGCATCTGAACAAGATTTTGAACCCTCCGGCTTCAACTCTTTCATCCAGTTCAGGTAAGCATTTACACTACAATCCATGGAATATTTCTGTATTGTCATGTAAAGGTTGTAATCCTCTTTCCTACTGTTCATTTAAGTATTGACACTACAATTCATTTATTATTTCTGTATTATCATGCAAAGAATTAAATCCACTTTTTGGTAACACAGGGCAGTTAACACTGATTAATGATTTGTCATTCACGTTACATTGAAAACCTCAAAATTTAGCTCATAGTGAAAGACGATAAGGTTAGAATGCTTTATGTTGCTATCTCTGGAATAATTTCTAGATTGCTTTCAGTGATAGATGATTAGGTCCTTGTTATATCGTTCAGTTACACACAGTGAAATTAAGTCCTTGTTATATCATGTAGTTACACACAGTGAGTTACGATCTTGAGACAAGTTGTTGGGCAGCTAGATTACCTGTCTTAGGGCATGGGTGATAAGTTTAAACATAAGAAATAAAAACGTAAAACAAAACAAAACATTCTGATGAGCGAGTTTAACAAGTTTAAACATGAAAAAGACAAAAAAAAAAAAAATTTGGGATGCCGCCTCAAGTTTTAAAGTCGCGACTTCTTGTTTGGCATATGGGACACAAAGAAAAATTAATAGAATGAAAGACAAATATGGGTGTTTATATATATGAGAGGGATATACCATTTCATAGGTAATTGTCATGTAACATGTATTTCATAAGTAATTTTGATATAACACTTATTTCATAAGTAATTAGAATACAGCACATTTTTCATAGGTAATTGGGATGTAACCTGTTTTTCAAAGGTACCATATTTTCATGCCTATACCCTGCTCGTTATATGTTAATATAATACCCCCACCTCTCATTCCCAATGAGGGTTATCTTGTCGGATGGGCTATATCATTTCTTCTTCACACAATCAGTAGTCATCAGCTTATTTTTAAATTTGTATAGATAGAATTTTAATAATTATGTGATAATGATTTTTAAAAGTTTGTTGATGTTAATCGGAACAACAACAGAAGCGTAGGGGCTCATATAATTCCTTTGAATTTGCCCACATGTACTATATAATAAGATTAGGGAGGACACTTCTCTCTCTTCTTATGTGAGCTTTTTTAAAAAAAATGCTGATATTTCATGCTACATTTACTATAGCATAATAAATTTGGTACCCATGTTTAGCACAGGCTTTTGACTTTGTACGCCTTCACAATGTTTGACTTACTATCATACCTTTAGGGAATGTCAGACCATTTTCCGCTCAACATGTCAATCATTAGTCATTAGTTGAACAAAATTTACATACTGCACCTGCTGATAATTCGATAGTCCGTTGACCAATAAGAGGGATGTATTCCGAAAAGGAACGTTTTACTTGCAAATTATATCGGTCATGCAAAAAGAGAGTGAAGTGTCCCATCTAGTAGGATTATATAGTGTGTGTGTGATTTTAACAGAAGACAAGCACAGAAAATTAAATACCAGGACATTCATTCTAGTGACAGTAGTTTATGAATACATGTGCCTAATATTCTTCACTGTTGTTATACTAGCGTTCAACCTATCAGAATTTTAGCAGAAATATTGAAAGAAACTTAATATTTATTCACAGAGTTCATTGTCATGACTAGAATTGCTGTCAATTCCATCAATGCTCTCATCATTGAAAATGTCTGTTACTGTTGCGAGACATGCTTCAGTAATCTCCTTGTCCCCTGCCTCATCGTCATCTTTATCGTCACCATCATCGTCGGATTGCTGCTGATGAAGATGTCTATTTTGCTGAATTATTCCATCTTTAATTCTTTTCAAAAGGTTGCTGACGTAATTTGACTCAAAGCAGTTACAACCCATAAGCACGCTTCTGTATAGATTGTGATGGAGCTTTTAGTGCTCATGGTTGGTTCCTGTTTGACTATGTTTCAGTTTTGCAATGTATAATTGTGGGTGAGTTATATTAAATATTATTTCCATTTTTAGTGAATGTTTGCCCTGAATGTGCATGAGCGTGTTACACATGTTGGTGGGGTATATGCAAGCAAATATACTATTTGGGATACAGCATTATTTTTACCCATATTATGGACAATAACTATCCACTTAGAAACTGATGTATGTGAAATTTAATTCAAAAAAGGAAAGTAACTCTCATTATAAGTGCTATTCTCAGTTTTCAGATCACAAGGGGGATTATCATGTATGCAGTAGACTTTTATATAGCTGTCACATTAGGACTCATAGATCAAGACAACTTATTAAAATGTTTAAAACCAGTATGAGTTTTTATTCCTGGTACATTATGGTTCATTGATCAGGAGAGCTTATGGGATCGTCTCTTGTCGCCATGATTATCATGTTTGTATTATACAATTGTGCCTGTCTATATCTGACACATTATAGCTCATATTTAGCTCTATTTGTCATGGATCAGGAGTGCTTATGGGATGGCCTGTTGTATCTGATCTGTCCATCTACTAGCACAAGTTTCTTAATGCTACTCTTCCAAACATTCTTGGAGGATTTCCATGAAATTGTACACACACACATTTATCCCATGAAACTGTACACACATTTATTCCCATGGTGTAACTGATCCTAAATAAATAAGCTGCTGTTCATACATCCATTATGGCCACCATGATGGCCGTCTTGAAAAGCCTTGTTGTAACTGCTGCTCCAGAATGGATAGTTATACCAACATGGGGTTTTAACTGAAGATGTCTTATTAAGACTGTTTGGTCCTGGATGAAAAGTGTTTAAATCGGACTTCCAGTATGGCCCCCAAATCAGCCATATTGAAAACTTGTTCTTACTTCTCCAGAATGGAAAGTATTGTAACAGATGTGAAGGAGTATGTGCTATTTAATAAAATTGTAATGTAATGGATCAGGAGTGCTTATAGGATGGCCTGTTGTCCCTCATCTGTCCATCTACATGTCATGGATCAGGAGTGCTTATGGGATGGCCTGTTGTCCTCATCTGTCCATCTAATAGCACAAGTTTCTTACTGCTACACTTCCAGATTTTCTTGGATGATTGCCATGAAACTGTACAAACACATTTATTCTATGATCTAGTTGGTCCTAATTGAATAAGCTGCTGCTCAGACATCCAGTATGGCCACCATGGTGGCTTCTTAATGTGATTTAGTAAATTTGTAATTTCAAATACCTGAGGACCATAATATTTTTATTTGATGGAGATCTGTAAGCATGCTGTGAATGTTGACAGCTGTTTGCTGACTTTCAAATTTAGCTCATATTTATACTTTTAGGAAAATAGTCTTGTGATGTCATTCTGACAAGTCATTGCTTGTCCGGCATTCTGAACATTTCGGATTGTGACTGATACTCCACAGCCAGTGATATCAGCTTAAGGTAATCATACAATTTACTCGACTTAAACTAAGTCAGTAGCAAAGTCTTTAAGTTGTTATTGTTGTTGTTTTAGGGTTCAATACCATGTCTCAGTGCAAGATAGGCTATACATGGTGGCCAGTATAACTTGTGGTGCAAGTTACATGGTAGACCCCAGAAAGAATCTGCAACCCACAGGAAGCTACTGGCAAGCTTGTTCAAACATCCGCATTGGCCAAGTTCGAGACTTGAAACCACACAAACAATGGTGAGATGTCAGTGATCGCTAAATGAAAGACCTTTTGACCACGGGGCCTCACAGGTGCACATTTTAAGTCGTAGCTAGGGTCACTGAAGAGTAAACACGTATCGGTGAGCAGCATTTGAAATCCAATGACTAGCATACCAACTGAGAATACAATATTACAAGTTCAAAACCTACTAATACTTGTTTAAAAAAAGGCCAGCATATACAATGAGCAAGCGACATTTATATTTTTAAAATGGGAAACTGGATGAATTTAGTATGTGAAACAGGTCATGTGATATAGCAACAGCCAACATGGCTGCAGACATATTGTGTAGTAGTGCTATTTAAATGCTGATTTGAATGGGAAATTGGGAAATTACGTGTGATACATATACTTATTTGTGTGAGAAATTCATATGAAGTAAGATGCTTAAAGATTTTATCAGAATTTAGTGTTATGCAACATCAAACCTGATGACAATGCAGTTGCTACCCACATGATAGATAATCACAACATAACCTGAAGAAGTACATACAACCATGGTAAGTCACTTTCTCAAACATTCTTAAAGTGTTCAAATGCACTTTTTCAGATCATATGAACAATAACATTAACAAAATATTTAATTTCTAACATGGAAAACCACCTACCCAATCTATCATATCCAGGGTTGAGAGTATCCAGGTCTATAACACTAGCATATTAACAGGGTGTTTAACCTGAATGCCTCTCATGATGTCTAGATGGTCCTAAATGGAAATGATTATGCCTAGACATCCAATATGGCTGCCGCATTGCCACAATGAAAATCTCTTTATTGCTCCTTTGTGGATTATTGCATCAAAATGGGATTTCACAAAAGCACATTATATGATGTCTAGTTGATCCTAAAATGCAAATGGTTTAGATCTGACATCCAATATAATATCAACATGGGAATTCAGAGAATAGTTCATATGATGTCTAGTTGGTCCTAGACCTAACATCTAAAATGGCCCCCACAGCAGCCATCTTGAAAATATTGTTATTCCTACCACTCCTGAATAGAAAGTCATATCAACATAGGTTTTTCACCAGAAGACTTCTAATGGTGTCTAATTTGTAATACATGAAATGGTGCGTGCTGACATTCAGTGTGACGGCATCTAGTTGCTCCTAAATGAAGTAATGCTAAACTATGGCTGTCACAATAAACATAGTTAAAATTTCCTGATCATGTAAACATGGGGTTCTCGCCAAAAGTCTTCTAATGGTAGCTAGGTTGTCCTAAATGAAAACGGTGTCCATGTTATATCTAATATGTCTGGCAAAGCAGATAATTTAACTTTGATATTGCTCAAGAATATTTAAGTTGGTTTCAACACTCAGTAGTTAAGACAGAAATTGTCTTGAATTCCTCGAAAATTATTTTAGGTCAGTAGAGTATAGTTTCCTTTCAGAGACTTGTGTTTCTTCAACATTATTGAATACATGAAATATTGAGTTACATTTGAATATAGTTTTAAACTTAATACATATATCCATTTTAGATAAGATGGCAATTATGCAGTTTCATACAAGGGACCTTGTTATGGAATGGTTGTCAGTTCTGTCAAGGATGGAACATGGGCATGGAATCATTGTCAATTCTGCCAAAGAAGGAATTTGAACTTGAAATGGTTGTCAATTCTGTCAAGGAAGGAATCTGGATATGGCATGGTTATCAATTCTGCCAAGGAAGGAAGAATGTCCTTCAGTTATTTTCACCATGTATGCTGTGAATTATGACAACTAAAGGATTCCCAGAAAAACATTGTGGCTGTTGTATCTTATTTTTAAGGTTGATATAATGATGCAACAAAAGTGGGGCTGCTGTATCTTATTTGTTTACTTTTATAAAGTGATATAACTAAATGGGGACTGTTGTATCTAATTTTTAAGTTGGATAAGGTGATAGAACTAAATAGGGACTGTTTTATCTTATTGTTTAAGTTTGATAAAGTGATATTAAAATTAATCACATTTATAGCAATGGAAAATAAATTTTGATGGAATTTATTTTCATGATCTCACTCTGAGACACATGAATCACTAAACCTTTACCACCTAAATAACCAGCTATTATATTTTATGTCATATGTTTTACTTCTTATAATTTTGTGTGCATTTTAGTTTTGATAGATAATTGTGTGTGTATTTTTACATGATATAGTTTATTTTTATATAGAAATGTGCATGCATAAAATGTCATGTGTTGTATTTTTGATATAAAAATTTGTAGTCATTAGTATGCCATGTGTTCTATTGTTGTTGTCATTTTTATGTCATGTGTTTTTAATTTTACATAGAATTTTGTGTTCATTTTGATGCCGTGTGCTTGTGTGAATTTTCAGAAGGAATTTTGATGAAGACAGATTTAACTCCAAGTACGTTGTTCAGTGGCAAAAACTTCCATTGCTTGTATCACAGTTGTAAAATGCCCCTCAGTGAAGTACAGTACTGGATCAAGAAAACATCCTTTCTTAAAACAGTAAACTTCCCATGGCTGTGAACTCTGTAAAGCAGCAGGTTATTGTATGTTTCTTACATACGTGTGAGGGTTGATCGAAACGTCCTAAAAATGCAATATATATTTTTTAGAGAAAGCATCCCATTGTCATAAAAATGTGCTGTATATATTTGAAAACATCCAAAATTAGGACATGCTATCTGTTCTAAACTGATGGCATTACAGGCTTAGTGACATGACAGAGACCATTTTCATACTAGAGACTGATAAGACAGTTTTATAAAAGTTAGGAAAATGTTTCACACAAACAGAATTGACTTGGATGATGTTTATGGACTTAAAGCACTTCAGACTTGCCAACTCATTAATGTTCTCGACCCATAATGAACTCGGCCTACCCAAGTTAGCCATAACATACTCGATTCGTATAATATACTCGGCACATTTTATACTCAGCGTTTTGGTCCACAATTTTGATAATGGTAATGTTGATGTAATGTTCTTTGTTCAATGGTCACTTTTTTTTTCTTTGTACGTTTCTTTTAACTGTCATTTATTTCGCAATATAGCGGAACAAATCGTAATCCTAGACTAATTAAATCATATACTGCATAATCAACAATTTGAAAATGCCCTTTTCCTGCCACTGTTAATAGTTAAATGAGTTGAATGTACCACTTGTCTACTCCACTACTTATGATTGTAAACAGGTGTTGACAGGTGTACTCTGATTATAGTGCACTTCACATCTGTATAATATAAATTTTATATCAGCAGAAAATATTTCCCACTAATTCCTAGTTTAAAACAGTTCTGTCCTTGTAAGGCCACTATGCTAATCGAGTTAAACTGGTATTATCTTTTTAAGAAATTAAGCACAGGGACATCTAAAACATTTTAAAAGTTATGCATGTAATTTTTAGCATAAAAGATTGCACCTTTTCCCATCTGTGTCCTGTCTAATTCATTCATAAAATATTGTACCTTCGCCCATCTTTTTTCTGTCTTATTCATCCATGAAATATTGTAAATGTTTGATTTCCTCTGCTATTGGCCCAATTTAATATTTTATTTATATTTTTATTATCAGCAGTAAATGTTTGATGTCCTCAGTTCTAGGCCCAATTCAATGCCTGTAAAAATCCATAGGAAGAACATTAAAGGTTAAGCTCACTGATGATTTGGAGGTAATGCCTGAAGTTTGTAGGTCATGCATGAAGGACAAACGTGTCTGCACAACAACGTGAAGTTTGCATCACAGACTTGGATCAAATATCGTGAATAGCTGGGACTAGGGGTACAAAAATGGACATATTGTCCTTTTATCCTTTGTGGTCAGTGGTCGCATATCAAGGTCACTGTAATTAAGATGTAAATTATGCAAGAGGCTAATTGATTCAATGGTCAAATGGTCAATGGGCCGAGTCATTGTGGATCAAAATGTCAATGGGCTGAGTCGTTATGGATCAGAAGGTCAATGGGCCGACTCATTATGGATCAAAAGGTCAATAGGCCGAGTCAATGTGTGTAAAAGAAAAATGGGTTTTGCAGATTAACGGCACTTTAGAATAAGAAATAAACCTGTAGATTCTGGGGTCTAGAGGTCAGAGGTCATGTCCATGATAATTATAATAAAATAATAAGTGTTTATGCACCATAACTTAGTTCAAAACTGCATACCTTTACCATAGGTCTTGGTCATTGAGAAACATTGGCCAGTAACGTCCAGAATCAATCATATTAGTTGCCTACTATGACAAACTGGGCAGTTATATTATGTGTTGGACATGCTACACATGTTCAGTTATGCAGAAATTATTGCCCACTTTACTGTTGACAGATAGGCACTATTTTTCTTTTCCAAAATTGATTATGCTAGATTTGTTATGTGTGTGTTA